>JAHWFO010076482.1:393674-491155 GCA_023313115.1 Rhysida immarginata | reverse complement strand
TGTGTGTGTGTGTGTGTGTGTGTGTGTGTGTGTGTGTGTGTGTGTGTCTGTATATTCGCGAAACCAATGGGCGTCAAACTTTTCATGATGCTTTAACATAGTTCGGGAAAGGTTTTTCACTACCTGCCATGGATTACCACAGGTTGCAAGGGTGTTATGAGTGAACTCCCCCTCCTTTTCATGCAAAAATATGACAATCCAACAATAACAATCATCATTCCACTCTTACAATGAACAGTATTAAAATTACAAAAAACACGACATTTTATTAAGCAACGGATTTTATCATGGGAATATCCTTGATGTCATGAGTGAATTAAACCCTATACAACTAGTCAAAGCTAGCAAAAAAAGTCAAATTTAGTCATTGAAAACTTTACCCTATTCAACCAATGTGCACGAAGCCGGGTATTACTTTAGTTGGTTCATAAATTATCAATTATAAATATAGAAAACAAAATTATGGTTGCATTATATTGTTTATAACAGTCTGTTCAGTGTACCATATGTATAAAGAACCCCTCCTAACGATAATGGGCACAAATCCATGCTAATTAATTTGGATAAAGGCAATATATAAACATAGTTAAGCTACAAGGAACGTAATTAAGTGAAGCTGGTATTTTACTTATATGGCACTTACGGGGGACTTAAGACAAAATTTTTGTTATTCATTTAAGAACCCCTCCTATCATTTTTCTTGTATAAAATAGTATTATAAAAAAGAAGACAAAATAAAAATTCATCGATCTATCTTCAATAGTTTCAAAGACACAACCATTGTGAAATTTTGGATCTTTCTTATGTAATTAATAAAAAAAATGTAATGAATATTTTACAATGTTACCTTTTTATTTCTGTAGTAGAAATCATAGCATTAAGATATTTATTAATTTGTTAATAATGTTTCATGGAAAAATAAAGAATATTTTAAAAAACATTTTTCACCGTTTTACGTAGAAAATAATTTTTATAAATTTTTGAGATTAAAAATATGGATTTTTCTCATTGAAAGACATATGGATTGAATTCCTCATATATCTTTCATTTAGTATAACAATTTTAATTAACATATCTTTCTTTAATGATGTCATTTAATACTGCACAAACTCATGATGTTGGCCATAAGTAACATTTTGAGAAAGATGCTTTAAAAGTTTTGAAACTGAATTCAGACAAAATACACATGTTAGAAATGTTTAAAAATTTTTATTTATATTAACTGGAATTATGTAGAACAAATAACATAGTATTCTTTCCATTGTAATAAAATTAAATGTATAATATGTATTGAGAATAGTACATATTAGATTGCCGTTTTTTGTTGTTGTTTTTTTACCTGTATATTCTATAAATGTGGCTTAATCTCCTCTTGATTTGACTTATTCAGTTTAAAAGAATCCATACAAGTATCTATTGCACATTAAAATTATTTTAAATATGTCAAAGCACATATAGTAATTAAATGACTTGTACAGTCCATACTTGAAACATATTTACAAATTATCTATTAATCCTTCATTGATTATTACTATATGATTATGTAACTTTTGGAAAAATAAGTACTAAATTCTTCACTGCTGCTTATTGTAAAAGTCAGAAAGAAATTTTAAAAGTGATAGCTGATGACTTATACTTAAGATTATAGACTTCTTACAAACTTTTAGAACACCTAAAACCTCAAATGAGATGAGAAATAAGAATGATTTTACCGCCAAAGCGGATAAAAGGAGCACATTTTCATGTTATAGCATCGTACATGGATATATTGAACTAATCAACATTTTAAAACACTTAAGAGAAAATAAATAAATATGAAAACTAAATTATAAATTACTATTTAAGTATAGAGAGAATTTAAACGAATAAACTTGAAGAACTGATAGGTAAATAGAGAGGGAGTTATTCCTCATATATTTAAAAAAATAAAAGTTCTTTAATTTGTAAGAATTCCCACATAATGTTATACAAAGTGAGCCTCAATTGCTGAAGCGTTGTATGTAAGCACCTATTATTTTTTCATATTAAATTACTAAAGTGTTTCTACGTTATTATGTACTATTGAAGCAAGCAATTAACTACAATTAATTACCAATATGTATAACAGTAATGAGTTTTAGATACCATTAAGCCTAACAGCATTATGCCCTTGATAAAAATAAGCTATGGATAACAATAGATCTAACAACTCATAATGAGTTTGTTGATATATTTATTTATTTATTTATTTATTTATTTATTTAAATGGTACAAAAAAAATCCTGTCCAAGGCCCCAATGGCCACATGGCTGACGAGAAGGGTCCTTGGAAGGAGAAAGTAAAACAAAATACTAACTAGTAAATACAAATAAATAATAAAAAGCTATATAGAAAATAACTAAACAGAATAATCCAAAAGGTTAACGAGGATTAGTAAGTGTGTTAATCGATAGAAGATAGATTTTCAAAAAGCGTTTGAACATATGACAGGAGGGGGAAGACCGAATGGCTTCAGGTAAATCAGACCACCATTTAATTCCTGCCTAAGAAACACTGCGTTGTTTATAATTACTTTTAGCAAGGGGAAGTCGAATAGAATTAGCTGACCGAGTAGTATAAGAATGGTAATGATATTGATAAGTAATTATTAAAGGAGTAGCCAGTGATAAATGGTAATTTACGAATTTACGAGTTTATAAATGAACAAACAAAGTTGAGAAATGTAAATTTGGAAAATGGTTAGAATGCCAAGTGATTTGAAGTGGTGCAAAACAGATGTAGGTTTACGAACATTCAAGAGGCATCTTAAGAACCACTTTTGGAGTCAATATAGACGAGAAAGACTAAAGTTTGAAGCGGAACCCCAGAATTGAATACCATAGCATAAAGCAGAGTGGATCAGAGAGTAGTATAGAAGGATTAAGATATCAGAAGGGAGATAATATAAACGCGAGATCATGCCTTGTTTTCTATTAAGAACAGACAGTAGATAATTAACATGCGAGTCCCAGGACAGATCACGTGATATGAGGAGACCTAAATATTTGAAGGAGTCGGTACCTGAAATAGGAGAGTTGTTGTAAATTATATTAGGATCCAAAGGGACATTATGTTTATTTCGCTGATAGAATAGCACATACCTAGTTTTATCAAGATTTAAAACTAAGGCATTAGCAGAATTTCAAGAGCTCAAGACTGATAAAGACTGATTAATAGCAAGGACAAGATTAGAAATATTAGAGTCAGAAAACAAAAGAGTGGTATCATCAGCATATAAAATTAAAGAAATCGGAGATAGAGTATATGTAAGGTCGTTAATAAAAAGATTAAATAACAACGGAGAAAGAATAGAGCCTTGAGGAAGCCCAACATTACGGATTAGTGTGGGTGAAAGGAATCCATGAATAGATAGATAATAACTACGATTTGTAAGAAACTCAGTTAACCAAAACAATGGGGGACCATGCAAATTAAAAAAAGAAGAAAGTTTAAAAATTAAAACTTGGAGAGGGATTGAATCAAAGGCTTTAGAGTAATCTTAAAACAGAGAAACAACAAACTTATTATCAGAGAGATCATTAGTAATAACTCAAGTAACTCGTATCATGCTGTATCGGTACTGCGTTTCGGTGTAAAGCCATGCTGTAAAGGAGACAAAAGATTATTGTTATGTATATAATTTGAAAGACGAAGGAAAAAAAGCTTTTCAAAAATCTTAGAAAAGAAGGGGAGAATGGAAATCGGGCGATAGTTTTGAAAATCATTGGGGTTACCTTTTTTGAAGATGGGCAGAATTTTAGCAGTCTTCAGTGCTTTGGGAAATTATCCCATAGTAAGGGAAATATTGAATATATGGGTAGAGGACAAGCAATACTAGTGTTAACCGCAATAGCAATGTCAGCTCGTATATCCAAAGGATCGGGGGAAACTGAAAATTTCATGACTGATTATTTTGGCAACTTCGGAAGGATCTGTAGGTGCAGCAAAAAAAGAGACCGAAGGTAAAGAGGCTTCAAAAGAGCATTTAATAGAAGAAGAATGATAAGAAGGAGGAGTGGGCAAGAGCGTTCTTAGAAATTCCATAAGTATAGAAGGATTTAAATTTTGCGTGTCTGCAAAATGCGATTGAGATGCCGAAATATTAGATAATAAGTCATTAATTGTTTTCTAGCTAGTTTTATTAGATCCGATTTTACTAAAAAGTTGCGCATAGTAATTAAGTTTGGCTAGTTTAATAATACTACGCAGCCGATTAGAGAAAGATTTAAATTGAAGATTTCTAAATCGGGTAGGATTCGCCTGTATTTATGATACAGCATGTTCTTATGAGAAACCAAACACAAAATGTGCGGGTTTAACCAGGGCTTACGAAGAACTTTAGAATTACTAGAACAGGGAAAGGAAATAAAAGGAAAATATCATTCATAACCAAATTTAAAGTGAGTATAAAACTTACCAAAAAGTATATTTACATCAGAAGAGCATCCGAGAATTTTGGTCCAATTAGTCAACAAAAGATACGAATCAAACATTATAGTTCTAAAGGGAGTTACTATTCTCTTATTAATAGTTTTGCGGCTCGAGGAACTAATCAAAGAAGATTTATAGATATATGGGGAAATGATCCGATATGGATACATCGAGAGTTCCACATTGGAGTGAATCGCCTAAATTAGAAAAACACTGATCAATAGTACTATAAGAATTATAAGCCATAGAAAAATGAGTAAAAGAGTCAACCGTGGAATGCAAGCCCGCTCTCTCGGTTAAATCCATTAAAAAATTCAAATTTGCCGAAGGTTAGTGAAAATTAAGATTAAAGTCACCCACTAATGTGATACATTTGTTAAGCCGCAAAAGACCAAGTAATAAAGAAGTAAGATAAGTAATAAATAAAGAAAAAGAGCCCGAGGGAGGACGGTAAATTGTGACAATAACATGCTTATTATTAACAAGAATCCAAAGCAGTTCATAGTCGTCAGTAATAGTTGTAAAATCAGGAAGAAGAGTAAAATGCAGAAAATTTGCTACGTAGATGATTATACCTCCTCCTTTTCTGGAGGTCCGATGAACAGCTACAGGAGCATATCCTACAAGAGCAGGGATCTCCGAAGATGACTGCGTCCAAGATTCAACCAAAGATATAATTTGAGGTGAGGAATTAAGTACAGCTAATGAAGCACACAGGGTGGAAAAATTCGCTCTAACACTACGGATGTTTAAATAAAACAGAAATTGAAACGTCTGTGGAGAATCAAAATTCAACGTGGTTAGTAAGGTGTTAAGGCAGGATGACGGGACAGGAAATATTACACGCCATATCTTTGCATTGAAAGTTTAACAATGCTATATTGTACCATTAGGGCACATGCAACAAAACCAATTCCCACTATCATTATTTACTCGTTATATTCACTCATAGGACGTTGTTACGAGTTATTTGATATATTACATGCCATATCTTAGCATTGAAAGTTCCGATGGTACCATATGGTATCATATGGCACCATTAGGGCATGTGCTACTAAACAATAACCATTATCATTATTTATTCGTTATATTCACTCATGTTGTTACGAGTTATTTGATATATTACATGCCATATCTTAGCATTGCAAGTTCCATTTGGTACCATTAAAACACGTACTACTAAACATTTCACACCAACATTATTTACGCGTTATATTCATTCATGAGACATCCTTGCACGTACAAGTGCCGTTAGACCAATACCTGCTATCACTAGTTACTCTTATATATTCGTTCATGATATGTTGTGACGATTTGTTTGATATATTACATGCCATATTGGTTATAGGAAGTTTTTAAGGAGGCATCATAATGGTACCATTAAAGCACGTGCCACTATAGTACGTACTTATTCCGGCTATCTCACGTTCGTACTTGTTCGTGCTGTCCCATATTAATGGATTGGTGAAAACAGACTGTGTAAAAGTACCCTAGTTTTCAAGTTATCGTAATAAATACTAAGCTCCCAAGGAATAAAAAAAATTCTCTTGATTTAGAGACCGTACTGCCCTTTCAATAATCGTCAAAACGTGCATCCTGCACGCGCATCATCTCATTAACGTCTAGAGCACGCGCAGAGCCGAACCCATGTATGTTCTCAAAACGCGTTTTCCCGAATGCGTGGATAATTCGTGTCTTCCAGCAATCCAATACATGCACTCTTTCTATTGCAAAGCAATGAATTGTGGGAAATGTCTACGGACGGACAGCTGGACAAACCGATAACATAAGCACATTTCTATATATAGAAAATGTGCTAAAAATTAATGAACGATGTTCTCAATGCAACAATTAACATACAGTTAAGTTCCATAAACCTCAGCAAATATTCTTTAATAGTCTAAAGGGGTGTTTCTTATTAATAGGTTAATTAATTAAATCCAGGGGAAAGCTTGTTATCATTTCATCAATAAAATATATTGAATTTAAATTTAAATGAGTTCAGTCTCCTTTTAATGGGGAAAATCGTGAATTAATAAAAACAAAAAAATAAATAATAAATAAAGTCACCAATCTTGAAGAAACTTATGAGATGGAAGAAAACTCAAAGATGTAGTCTATTGAAGATGTTGTTGATAGTAGAAATAAACCCAGTCTATTGAGGATGTAGATGAAGTCTTGTGAAGATAATGTTAATAGTGGAAAACGATAAAACTTGAAGGAAGTGTTGGTTTTGAAATACAGATGAAATTTTGAAGAGGGTGATTCAAATATTTGTATAAAACGTTTTCGAGAATATTTCTTATCATCAGTAGAATAATATTTTTGAATGGTGAAAACAGTTGAAATAAGAATTTAACAATTGATATAAAAATGATGAAGCTAAGTTGGTTGTAATTGTTGCTTATGATTGTTGGCTATTGTGTATTAGGGTGATTGTTGTTAAAAAGTAGTGTCCATTTATTGTTTATTTCTATTGATGGTTTGGCTAAATTTTTGTTATTTGTAATGATATTTATTGTTTCTTTAATTAATCTTTTTTTATAATTTTCTTCTTTTCCAATGATTTTTGTGTTATTCCAATCTGGTGTGTGGTTTTCTTTGATACAATGATTTACTAAATGGTTATTTTTGTCTTTGTGGCGAAGTTCTCTTTCATGTTCTTTTATCTTATTTCTAATTGTCGTTTAGTTTGACCTGTGTAGATATGTTCACAATTTTTACATGGTATTTGATAAATTATATTTCTAGTGTTCCATTTTTCTTTATTATTTTGACATATTTCTTTGAAATTGATATTTGTGCTATTATTTTGATTGATTGTTGTTTTTAGGTTGGTGGTGGTTATTAATGATTTAGTAATGTTATTTGTTATTTTTAGTATGATTTTTATGTTTGGTATTTGTTCTAATATTTTTTTCTGTTTGTGGAAAATTTTATTATTGTATTGTATTGAATATCTTTTTTGTTGTTCTTGTAGAATTGGTATAGTTTTTGGTGTATTGTTTGTAAACGCATCTATTAAAATTTTGTCTATTAAAGTTATTGGATATTTGTTTTTTATTAGGTTCAGTTTAAGTTTTTTTAAATTTGTAGGAGTATATTTCGGGGATGTAAGATCTTTTATTCTTTGTAAATATTGTTTAATAGTGTTAATTTTTCGGTGTGTGGGTTGTTGTGATAAGTAATGTGGTATGTTGTTACCTTTTGTTGGTTTTTCATATATCTCAAAATCTAGATTATTTTCATTTTTTATAATGTTTATATCTAAAAATGTGATACGGTTGTTGGTCATGTTGTTGTGTGTAAATTTTAAAGGATATCGTTCTTCTAATAGGTGTATTAATATTTCTATTGGTTTGTTTGTTATGACTAGGATGTTATCTACATATCTCATCCATATTTTTATGTGTTGTGTTGTGATTTGTTTAGTAAATTGTGCTCCATGTTATTTAAATAGATGTTGGAAAGAATTGTTGATAATGGGCTACCCATGGGTAAGCCTAAGCCTTCAATTTGTGAATAAATTTTTTCATTAAATTTTAATTGATTGTTGGTGAAACAATGATTTATGGATTGTATGATTTTTAGTACTTTCGTGTAAGGTAATTTTGTTTTTAATTGATTTTTTATGATGTCGAGAGTTGGTATGATTGGGATGTTATCATACATAGCTGTTATATCTATAGTATAAATTTTGTCTTTATTTTCTAATTTTAGTTTTTCTAATGTTTGTTTGGCTAGTGTTGAGTTTTTTATTGTGTAATTAAAATCAAAGAATTTTTTTAAATAATTATCTAGAAATTTTGCTAGTTTGTAAGTTGGTGATTTTTTGGTGGATGTTATGATTCTTATGGGATTTCCTTCTTTGTGTATTTTTATTACTCCATAAATTGAATTTGGTGATGTTTCTACTGGAATTATTTGTTTTTGTTGTTCTTCATTAATTATATTTTCTTTTTTTAATTCATTTATTTTTTTAATAACATTTTTTGGAATTGTATTGTTTGATCATTATTTTCTAATTTGAAAACTTTATTTTCTTTTATGAAATTTTCTATGCTAATAATGTAATCTTTTTTCTTTTGTATGACCTTTATTTTACCCTTGTCTGTTTTTGTTATAATTAGATCTTTATCTTCTAAATAAGTTTTAAATTGTTTTATTTCCTTATGCCAATATAGATTTTCTTTATTATGGTGGTTATGTTCTGATTGATTATTTGTTCTTTATTATTTACTTCTTCTTTTTGTAATATATATTCTATGTTGGTTATCATATCTGTTAGGTTTATTGAGGCATTATATGCAAATTTCGGTCCTAGTTCTAAAATGTTCATCCATTTTTCTGGGATATCTTCATTAGTTAAATTGATGATGTTTGGTAGGTTATCAGGAACTGCTTCTTCATTTTGTTGTACGATTTCACTATATTGATCACTAATGTTATTTGCTTTTATTGATGACTGATTTCTTAAGTTATTAGTGAGTGGTTGATCATTTTGAGTCGTTGGTTGTTATATTCTATGGTTATTTTCGAAATTATTGGTAATAAGCCAATTCCATTTTTTGGATAATCTATTTTTATTGTAATGGGTTGTGTTGTCAATTAGTTTGTTTGTATGGTGTCTAAGTGAATTGTAATCTTCTCTTGTCATGGTTTGTCTGAAATTTGTGATCAGATTCCATTTTTGTTTGTTTAAATTCGATATGTTAGTATAGTTTTCTTTGATTATTCGATAAAGAGTTTTCATTTCTAATTCTTTTCTCATGTCATAGGCTATTCTGTTGATGGTCATATTTTTTATTCTTATAGATTTTGGTATAATATGATGTTCTAGACATTTTTTAAGAAATATGTTTTTTCTTTGGTTTTGCTTATTATTGTTTCAATTTTGTGGTAATTTTTTAGTTGTATAAAGCAATTATATTTCATTGCTAGTATTTTGAACATTTTTGAAGGTTTTTGAAGATATGAATTATTGATCTAAGGAGTTTAAATAATTAATTTAAATTTAAATGAGTTCAGTCTCCTTTTAATGGGGAAAATCGTGAATTAATAAAAACAAAAAAATAAATAATAAATAAAGTCACCAATCTTGAAGAAACTTATGAGATGGAAGAAAACTCAAAGATGTAGTCTATTGAAGATGTTGTTGATAGTAGAAATAAACCCAGTCTATTGAGAAAAATTCTCGAAAACGTTTTTTTATATAAATTTTATTCCAAATATTTGGATCACCCTCTTCAAAATTTCATCTGTATTTCAAAACCAACACTTCCTTCAAGATTATCGCTTTCCCCTATCAACATTATCTGCACAAGACTTCATCTACATCCTCAATAGACTGGGTTTATTTCTACTATCAACAACATCTTCAATAGACTACATCTTTGAGTTTTCTTCCATCTCATAAGTTTCTTCAAGATTGGTGACTTTATTTATTATTTATTTTTTTGTTTTTATTAATTCACGATTTTCCCCATTAAAAGGAGACTGAACTCATTTAAATTTAAATTAATCATTTAAACTCCTTAGATCAATGAAATATATTGAAATTTTAAAATATCAGACTTGGATTATGTCCATTATATTAAATCCATGTAATAATCCATTACATTAAATGTTCTTAATAAGACCCTTGAAAGGCATATGGAAATAATAAAAATGTTATATACCATATAACAAAAAGCTGACACATGTACCATATAAATTATATTACCAAAATTACCAACTGCAATGTTTCCAAAACTAAGTACTTCAATTATTCTAGGGATATCTTTGACAATCCTCATTTTAACAGAAGAAAACTTAAGGAACTTATTTTTCTAAAAATAATTATTAAACCTACTTATAAGAAGGGTGTATATGCATATGTATAGACGCCAATAACCCGTCCTATTTTCGTTAGGATCCATTTTCTCGACAGTCTGGTTAGGGTAGAAACTTGTCTCTTGGGAACATACACGAGCTGGGAGAGAGTGGAGAGAGAAACGGCACCTGCTGCTTCTTCTACTTACTTTCAAGAGCTGGTATCAATTAACAAAACATGCACGATGCATAAAATCAAATAAAACTCTTATGTACGTATGCTATGTACTTTTAAATGACTGTTTAATACATGCCTTCTTTAATCCAGTACATGTACTACAAAATTTCAATTTAATCGACGACCAGTTCAGCAGGCATCCATTTTAAGCTCTTCCTACTTGAGAAAGCGGAAGTTGGGATAGGTGAAGACATGCGCATTAACGATCAGTAATAACGATAATTATGTATAAAATTGATAAATAAAACGATTTTGAAACTTCAAATGACGTTTAATTTCCATTTAAAAATAACAAAAATCTTCCTTGGAATGTTTATAATGAGTGACAAAGAACGCTTTTGGCACTGTATTTTCGTTGAGGAGAAATAAATTCTTTTCGATGCGAGTGTTGAACTTTCACCATAGATGTAAGGTTAAAAGTTAAAAATATACCAACAAATTTCAGCCACCTGCTAAAAAATGAAATTTTAATCGTATTGGCATGAAAAATGCACCAATCGAAAGAAAAAGCTCGAATGCAGGCACGATTTTTATGGTGTGCTGATATCTAATAAAATATTTTTGTGAAAGCCGCTTAAATTCGTGTTCCCATGTTAAAGATATAGGGCACTTGCGCTAGGCTGTCGCAGACGCCGAGTTCCTAAATTCCTGGGTATGAATACGTTGTACAATATTTTCACGAATGGTCATTGCCGTGGCATGTGAAATATAAAAAGAAACTATAAAGATCTATTCTCACAATTGACAGTCTATGCGCAATCATCACCGCCACATCATGAATTGCCAATGACTATCCGTGAAAGTATTGTACAACACAACTTGCATTTTTTAACCTGTGACATTGCTTATGTATGTGAATGTATTTATGCAAAGTGCAAACAAATAATGATGGCGAAAAACACAAAAAATGAAAAAAAAGCCAGCTCCATCTGGTGACATGACACGTAGTTAGATAAACGAATAAAATAAAGTTTCTCGAAAATTTTAGAGAATATAAAAACAATTGAGATGGATCGATAGTTTCCAAATTACATTGAATTATCTTGTTTAAATATAGGGATAATCTTACCATGTCGAAGACTTTTAGGAAAGTTCCCATAAACAATAGAGGTATTAAAAATGTGAGTCAGGGGATTTGACAAGCTGTAGCTCGAAATCCGAAGGGCTTGATAGAAACCGAAGGTTTTAGTATAATATTTGTAATGTATAATGCAGGGGGGTGAAACTTATAGCTTTTTTGTCAAACTAAGATGGCGGCGCTATGAAGACTGCTTGCTAATGTTTTCTGCATTTTGGTGTTTTAATGACAAAATTATAAATATAAATGCGTAAATAAAATAAAATATTTATGATGGAATTTGATAAAAATTCATTAAATAAATAAAAAATAGCTAAAATTTAATTAAAATATAAAATAAAATAAGAATAGATTAATTAAATGATAAACATATGCAATAAATAAAACCAAATAAAATAAAGTTAATAATTAATTAATTAAATAAACTTGGCTAAATGAATAAAAAAAGTAAAATAGTTAAATGCACAAATTAATAAAAAAAAAATCAGTAAAATAACATTTAAATTTAATCAGTGCTTTGAAGACATTGTTACAACATGCCTCAGCGAAAATAAAATTAATTTCACGAATTGCTAAATCGGAAATATCTTATCTTTTTTTTATATATATAATTTATTTTACCACTTTGTAGAATCACCTTTTGCCGTAATAACAGTCCCAATTTTTTGGTGCGATGATATTAGTAAGATCAGGGCAAAGTTCCTGTGTAATATATTTCTAGCACTTTGGATGCATTCAGTGAGATCTTTTTTGTCCTTTGTCAACGGTTTCTGTATTCTATTTATCACCATTGCCTATAGATTTTCGATTAGATTCATGGCAAACTTCCTGGCCATTTCAGGACACTTATATTTTAATTAAATTTTTGCCATAGCCTGTTCCAGATTTAGGTCACCTGACAGTCTGGTCATCCTTCAGCCAGAAGAAAAGACAAAAAACATTGTTTACAAAGAGATTCTTAGTATACATGAGGAAAAATTACCAATCATGAAGCTTTATAAGCTGGTACACTATCCTGTTTGAAAAAAACATCTTCAGATGAACAGATCTTCTCAATAATTGAGTGACAAAGAATTCCATCATTTCTGTATAAACTTCTGTATGGAACCGGCTGTTCACAAAAAAAAAATCAATTCACCAACACTTTGGCTATTAAAACAACCCCCATAAATCATATGGTTTTAAAGGGTGTTTTACTTCTCGGTTGACAGTTGAAGGCAGAAAAACATTTACAAGAAATCTATCCAATCATTAGAGCGAAGCTCTGTTATCAGGCGAAAATCAAAATTCTTTGTGCGCATAAAACTTTTGAACCAGAGAACATGGACAAATGAAATTTTGCACACAGCTGGACATGACCATCCTGATGGTCACTAAATAAAAATTTTAAAAATCGGTTCAGCCATCGAGGAATAATCACCATTTAGCTGTTCCCATTGAAATGCATTGAAAAAAATATAAACAAACAATTGCACGCGCTAATAGATTTTTCAACATAGAAAATATGGCGAAGCCCTTCGCAAATTTTTTTCTGCACCATCGATTTTTGAGACCATTTTATCGAGTTCTTAGAACTTTTATCACCTGTTTTTTTAGAGCGAAGCGTAAGCGAAGCTCTGTTAACAGTCGACAAGTGTAATTCGATGACCGCATAAAACTTTTGACACGTAATAGTCACAACAATGAAAATTTGCACGTGCATGCGCTTGACCATGGTGATGGTCTAGAAAAAAAAATTTTTCAAATCCGACCTACCATCGAGGAATAATCACCCTTCAATTGTTCCCATAGGAATGCATTGAGAAAAACGTAAACAAACATTACGCGTGCAAATAGAATTTTTGACATACAAAATACGGCGAAGCCCTTCGCAAATTTTGCTCTGCACATTCGATTTTTAAGGCCAAATTTCGAAGTTCTTAGAACTTTTAACGATATTTTTTCGATTTCATTGCATTCTTGAATATTGAATCTACATTTTGAGGTATATATTGTAATTCTAAGTGCTGTAATCACAGCGTAATCACAATATCTTTTTGGTGTGGTTGTCGACATTGTCTACTCGCCAACTGAAACTCGCAACCACTTGAATGAACTGCCGATGTGCATTCTCGTCAAATTCGCAACCTATACTGGAACAACATTAACCAATGAAGCAGTTCCCATTTTACCGATCGCCGTTGGCTTCAAAAAAGGAGGAGTATCTTGTACGCGTAAGCAATTTCCGCTTAAGTTAGCCTATGCAATCACCAGACACAAAGCACAAGGAATCACTGTTGATAAAGCAGTCATAGACATTGGTGATTCAGAATTTGGACTTGGCTTGTCGTACGTGGCATTTTCACGAGTGAAGACCATCAACGGTTTATTGATCGAACCGGCATTTGCAAAGCCGCGGTTGATTAATATCAACAACCATGCATCGTGGAAGGTTAGGCGTGAAGAACTTGCCAAATTACGCAGTTTAAAATGAAATTGTTTCAACAATAAAAATTAATATCAATTTAAAGAATTTAGTTAGTCATTTTCTTAACAATCAATAACGGTTCGCTCTAAATTATTGGTCAAGAAAGCGATTCGCGAGTCGCAGTCCGCCCTAGTTTATTGGAAATCACTATATCGTTCTCAATAGCTGAATTGTACTTGCAACTATCATAATTAAATATGTAAAAATGAGAATAGAACAGTATTTAAAAATGTTAAACAAACAATATGCAAACAAAAAATTAAAATATGCCAAAAGAGTTTGAAATTATCTTAATAAAAGAAATAATGACTTCACAAAAGGGAATTTTTTTGTGTACATATCTAAACCCTTTGTTTATTGGATGAATAAATTTCAAATTTCAAAAATTTCGAACAATTAAGTTGTTTTTTAAATATAATCTACAACAGTTAATTTTCTACTTTAACTTATTATTCGTTTGTCCTCCTAAAATTACTAAAAATAAAAGAAAATATTTAAAAAACTTTTTTTTATATTTACCCCCCCTTCATCCATTCTTGTTTTTACTTTTAAAAAAAGTATTCCTTTTTGGTTTAAAATGTGAAATAAAAAGTTAAAATAAGAATTCATAAAATTAAAAAAAGACAAAGATGTAGCAGGGCATAATTTTTTTTTCATTTTAAAATTTACAAGGTATTATTATTATTATTATTGAAACAGTGAAAGAAGAATAGTGTGAAAATTAAAATTTAATATGAAACGCGCGCTCTATTTAAGGACACTGAACGTTGGAAATGCCATATTAAGCAAGAACGTCGTCTGCTTATTCTTCATGTGAATCGAAGCGCCGCCCTGGCGAGCACTTGATCCCAAGTCCCTTGATTTAGCATTGAGTTTCCACCTCTGGTATATATCTATCTCTATGGTATAATGTTTGTAATGTTATCGGGGGAGGTCGATGAGATAAAAAAGGAAAGGGATACAGGGGGAGTAACACAAGAGTAATGTAATATTAAATTTGGTACATTAATAGTGGAAGGTAATAATGGAAGAATGAATAAAATTAAACAAAACAATCTCTAAATTTCAACATTTCAGGACGCTCGAAACAAAAGGTAAAATGGATGTCGAGGTAATTATTTCTAGAAACTCCATTAGCGAAGTTGGGAAATTTCGGTAGGGCCAGAAAAAGGTATAGTTGGTGAGGGAGAGCCATGAATTAATCGGCTGATTGCTCTCCATTATGCTTACTGTTTGATACTTTATGAAAGAAGCGATAATAATACACTTGCTTAGTTGATTTGATAATATTGCGTGTAAAATTTGAGAAGTATTGAAATCTGTGCATTCGTGGCGATGGATGGCTGTTGAAGTATAATCATCTATGGCCGGGATTTCATGATTAGAATTCGTCCAGATCTCTGTTGAAGGAATTATATGTGGAGGGATTTTAAGAAAGGATAGGGAGAGGAGAAAGGGGGTAAAATTTGTCTCAATACTTTGAATATTCAGACAATAAGAAAATGAGGAATGTTTGATTAGATCAGGATAGCGATAGGAGTAAAGGGTGTTGAAGTTATTAAGTAAAATTGGATAGTTACAGGTTGTCATAGAAGCAGTTTGCTGATAGCTAAGAAATGGTATCAAAAAGAGACTTATAGATAAAAGAAGAAGTGGTAAATTACTTGATTAATTTACCAGTTGAAAGTCAGTTAATGAACGAAGAATCATAATCTTATCTGCTGAGTTTTTTTTACCATTATTTTACCATTTCTAGGCCATACATTACGTGGACCGAAGTTAGACTTGGTAGCCATAAGGAGACGGAAACGGTAAGGAGTGAGATCTTCTGCCAGGCCTAATTTGTGCCTTTCAACTTGCTTCTGTTTCTCAATATTGACTCTTTCATAATAGTGGAAGAAAGCTGCATTAGGACTGTACGTGGTTTCTGGGAGGAACGATAGTTGAGTTTATGGATAGCTAAGGAATCCGAAGGAGAAAGATGGATGTCCAGTTTGGAGGCAAACAGCTGACGGCACTTATCTAATAGACTCTCATTTGATTCTTCGGGTGAGTTAAATAGTCTGATATTGGTTCGTCGAGTGTATTGTTCCACATCATCTATTTGAAGTTTTAAATAATCAGTTAAAGCAATAATATTGGGTGAAACAGGAGGGTCCTTGTTGTTATGGGCAGGAAGAGGTTGAGCTGATGACATCTCAATTACGGAGATTCGACAATCAATTTCTTTTATATAGAGACGATGCGGCTCGATAAATCAGGCAAGATAGCGTCTAGTTTCTATGTAAAATTAAACCAGCAAGGTTGTCAAGGGTGTCTGAGCTGGCGAAGAATTTCGTAATGCTTCGTTCAATGGAGGATTCGATGACCTCGCTAGACACCTTAACAGGAGAATCGTTCGGAATGTTTCGGGTTGATGAGGTTCCAGGATTCTTGTCCTCTTTCAATGCCATGACGGAGCAAAGTTTACAACGCACAGATGAGCTAGCAGGAATCAACATCACAGTAGATAATTTTAACTAGCTAGATAAAATTTCAGCTGCAGGTGCATTAGCAGCCAGTCGCGAATATCATTGTATAGGTCAATTAAAGTTAGGAGATTGATTACACGTTTATTTATTTAGTAATGAAAAGCACTGAACAGAAAAGCACCTTATACAGTGCAAAAGAAAATAAAAATTAATAAACTCAAAAATGTTTTCAGTACAATGATCAATATATTTCAATAATTAAAAAAAGATCCAGTCAATAAATTATTAAAATCATTAAAAAATTTTGTTAAACATATGAAAGCGGATCATACGATTTGGCTATTAACATTACTACAATAAATGACTGAAAAAGAACGCAAACTGTAGTAAAGAATACAAAATGTAAAATGAGAGATAAAGTCACAACAACAAAGAAGAAAATCCATGCTTGTGAAATTTTTGAGTGGCATATAGGTTTAATATTAAACAAAAACATGATACTCGAAATAAAAATTATTAGAAAAATACTTTTCACACAATGTATATATAAATTTCTTCTGAAATTTCTCAATCATTTTAACATTACCCTTACAGACATGTTAGCCGGATTGTTTTGTAATACAGTAATAATAATGAACTAAAAAGCATCTCCATTTATACTAATGATAGAAAATAACTTTTAATTCATTATTCCCAAACACTGGCTTAAAAATGATACTAATACCACCCATATAATCTCTGATTAGGTGCTTCGCTAGTGCTCTCCGCTGATACTGTGCATATCGCTCAGGAACCAAATGGCGGTAAGGAATACCTATATTTCTATAAAGTGCTGTACCATCTACCATTTGCAGCGCCACAAAAAATAGTGACCATCACCGGAACTGTGATGGTGTTGGAATGTAAGCTTTTAATTGCTTAAAACTTTTCTATATATGAACTCAAGGTCGAAACGACCTCAAGGTAATTTAAAGATATGTTACGAATATTTATTTACAATTGTAACTCTTTACTTCCTACAGAAAATTGGATTTTATGAATTTCTTCCACAACTTAACTCCATTAAGGTTGGAACAATCCAATGCATAAAGACTCAACCGCGATTTCGAATTCGATATCAAAGTCGAATTTTTTGCGATCAAATCAAACAAGAATTTCGTTTAGGATAACTATATATTTTTGCCTCATTTTCCCTTGGCTAAAGAAAAAGGCACACTGAATACATACATCCATTCCCCTTAAAGGATATTGAGACTCAAAGAGCAATCTTTCGAAGCTCTGAATTCCTTTTCCATGAGCGCTGTCCACGGCCCTTTCTATAAGTTTTTAAGAAACTTGTTGACTGGGTTTTTAGTCTTCCTCCCCTGTTCCATTCCCTATGGAATAGGTGGAATGATAGGTTTGTTCGTGTCTTTTTTGTTTGTGAGTGCTGGAGGAGTCATTTATCATGCCTTCACTCCACTGACTCTTAATGGAGAAAAGAGGAAGGCTGTTTCTTTCTATCCTTTCTTTCTTTCTTTACTATTTATCTTTATACAACACAACCATCATCATCCTTCTGGTTACGATTGCAGCACCTGGTTGTGAGCGTTTTTTCCCTATGGGAAAAAAACCTCTTTCAAGAAGATGACTCTTATAATTTATCTTATATCATAACCCCTTTAGTGGAATAAGGGAAGAAGGAAGATTTAGGGGAAGGGCTTATCAATCCTTATCTCTTTTCAGTTATCAGAAGTTATCTCTCGTCAATAGATTAACTGACAGATGCATTTACTACAAACGCATACTGTAGCTATTTTACTGCAATAGATTCTTGAAGATCTCTTGTAAAGAAATACACAATTTAGTACGATGGTATTCTTGCCAGACGATGTGAAGAAAAGTCAAAATTTTGCCTCAATTAGATTACATAAATGGAAAGCATTTATGTTTAAAAGATTTAAGACATGACGACATGACCATGAGCTATACAAGATGATTCTGAATAAGTGTGTATAACTGTAAGCAATGACAGAGGTGACCAGAATGAACATTTTATTTTAATACAATATGGGCCCGAATTTGAACGCTAACTGAGATATGCACAGAAATAAAAATGTAGCCACCAAGATCAACAAGTTAATAACTCAGGTTCTGCAACGCCTAGAATAATGAATTATTAATAATGATAGAGAAGCCTCGTTCCATAGAAGCATTTCCATGTGATAAAATTAAAGAATGATAAAGAAGTTTTTTTAAACAATTAGCTTCATTCTTGAATATGGCAACAACTTTCATCCAATAAGTGTCTACTATCTTTTTTCCAATTAAAAGTCTGGAATGTATTCAGCCTTCTAACTTCATCAATTGCAAGTGTGAACTGCCTAAAGCAATATCAGCAATGGTTCCCTGACACAATGGGACATGACAAAACGGGACAAGACAGAACGGGACAGACAAAACGGGAAAGGACGGAACGGGACGGTGACAAAAAGGGACAATGACAAAACAGGACGGTGACAAAAACGGACAATGACACAACGGGACATAGGCAAAACGGGACATAGACAAAACGGGACAGAATCATGATGTTTCAAATCATCGATTCATCGTCATACAAAATCATCGATATTTCATTCCATCGATTCGTCACCAAACGAAAACTTTCCACAAAAGTTTATAAAATTTATATAAACTTAAGAATATCAGGTGCATATAGCCGATGGCAAGGAAAGGACTTAGTCACATATAGCCGATGACTACTATAAATAGATTCCCTGAGGTCGCTATCTGGTTTCTGATAGCACAGAGGTCCCCTTAGCTTTTTTGGGACTCTTCCCGGATGACTAACATGACACGATGAGCCACCGGATGGCGTGAGCTCTCCCGTCACGTATAGTTGGCGTAATTACATCTTTAAATATACAATTACAATCAAATGCATGTCTTAATATTGTCAAATGTCAATTGACCTTAACGTTTTGTAAGTATTTATACTCTTCTACATCCCTCATACTACATGCATTTTGACAAGGATAAACGTTTAATATAATTATAAGTCGTTAATTATTCAAGATGAGATAATTTAATCAACATTGAAAAATTATTTA
The DNA here is from genome assembly GCA_023313115.1 of Rhysida immarginata. NCBI lineage: Eukaryota > Metazoa > Arthropoda > Chilopoda > Scolopendromorpha > Scolopendridae > Rhysida > Rhysida immarginata. The sequence continues at coordinate 471,552 of JAHWFO010076482.1, read as the reverse complement.
CATTCAAACTTTCATATATTGAAACTTTTGGAAAACAAAATGCCTGATTAAAGGATTATTTCGATAAAATAATTTATGCATTTTATAATTTTGTTATAATATTGAGATTCGAACTAATCCTCAGGATTCAAAATCTTGCGTGCCCCGTACACTATATCATACTAAGATAAGCTAACTTTTAAGCTTTTAGGTTCATATCCCACTCATAGGTTCTACCTTCTCAAATACTTATTATATTAACATTCACTCTTACATTAATTGCGGGAACTCTAATTGCAGTTACCTCCTCTATATGATTTACAATCTGAATAGGATTAGAGCTAAATTTAATATCAATAATTCCTATTTTAGCTTTCAATTCTAAAAATGACACATCAATAAAGTATTTTATAACATCATCTATGCTCTAGCATCATCTATGCTCCTGATTTGAAACATCATGATTCTGTCCCGTTTTGTCTATGTCCCGTTTTGCCTATGTCCCGTTTTGTCATTGTCCCTTTTTGTCACCGTCCCGTTCCGTCCTTTCCCGTTTTGTCTGTCCCGTTCTGTCATGTCCCGTTCTGTCTGGTCACCATCAGCAATATGACCATCGATCCAATTATTATCTACAAAGACAGTGAGCAGACTCTTCCCGTGTCTTCTTTTAGACATTATGTTTATCATACGTTAGAAAAAAGTTGAATATTGCTATGGTGTAACCACCCAACAAACCATCGTTGTATTCCCATGAACACTTAGGCACGGAGGCCTAAATCGTCACATGTTACTGCGCGCGAAGCCAACGAATCACTACGTTGGGTAGCGCTTTGTGCTTAAACGTAGCTTTTCGCTTCGTTCGTGACGTAAGAATTAAGCAGCGAACCCCCTCTCAAGTCCTCTCGTTGGCTTAGTTGATGCGACACTATTATTATCTGGTGGCGAAATCGATAAATAAACCACAACCAATAGTATAAATAATGGCGAACTTCAGACGAAGAAAAATTCCCGGCAAAATAAAAGATTTCAAGTACAATTCCCGCTTTTTCCCGACAATAAAAAATGCAAGTACAATTCCCGCTTTTCCCGAAATTCCCGACGCATAGCTACCCTGAATAATAATAATGTAACAACAACTGAGGGGAACCAGCATAGACAACCACACTGATGAACCTCAAATTGTCCCCCAACAGGCAGAAGCCCAAACTGGGGTTGATGAAAAACACATTAAAGAAAGAAGAAGAAAAAAGAAGACAATCAAGAAAATAAATGAATCAATTACAGTTTCCAGGCAGCCGGGTAATGTCCAAGACTCAATGAGAATTGAACAAATGAGTAAGAGAAATTATATTAAAACTGGCAGGCAGCCCTTTAAAAAAAAATCCGGTATATTAGGTGAAGTACAAATTTTCGAAGCAGATAACTTATGAGAACGACCCAGAATTTGTTGGGCCGAAAATGACTGAAATGCGAAATTCTTATTAATAGACTTCTAGCAATCAGCAAGGATATCTTCATCCGCTGCAATCTCAATGTCATTACTCATATTTGAGGCGAGCAAGCTCAGATAACGCAACACTATCCAAAGGCTCATTATTAATTTTGTTACGCTTTAAGCATTTTCTAGCAATATCCCAAAATGTCCTAGGATTAACATTAATCTGGTCTTCCAAATTTTTGAAATACCTGTGCCGATCGGCGGCTCATAAACGCTTTAAGCTTCTTCGAGCAGCTGCAAACAATAAGTAATCCTCCTGGGACAAGGAGATTTTATATCTTTTATGTGCTCGTTGTTTAAGAGACCATGCATTCCAAGTTTGCAGAGAAGCCCAAATAGGAAAAGTCGACATTGAATTCTTATTGCTTGATGAAACCCTAAACACATTCATGTCTTTTGTACATTGGCGCAGATTCCGTAATAGCAATCCTAATCGCATGTAAAATGTCATTCCAAATTTCATCCACATCCATTGAAGACAAGGTCTTCTTCCAATCATTATTGGCAACAGACTCTGAAAGTCACCACAGCTAAAATAATGCGACTCTCTAGGAGCCAAAAAATTCTCTAAGGGATCCGTAAGAAACGCAAGCACAGGAGGGTGATAAACAAACATCTGGCTCAACAAGAGTCAAATCAGACTTGATGACACATAAATCCACATCAGCAAAGATCTTGTTTAAGTTGTCACCAAATCTATTACATAAGTGGTTAGATTAATAAGATCTAATTCGTTGACCCAGCTGCTGGTGATCAATTTCCTATGCTTACAAGGAGAGGCTACGCCGTTGGAGAAATGGATTCAGGTGAGACTTGGCATATACATAGAGGGTCCTTGCCTGTGTATGTGTGCAGAGCCATAGCTCGCACTATTCAGCCGTTCGCGAGATAATTGACCTGAAATTTGGGTGCCTGAAGCGTTTGATAATTGACCTTATGTACTTTTGTGCGCACGTAATAAGTCAGTAGCAGTGGTAGCGCAACGGTAAAGCGTGCGCTAAGTTTCTCGTAACTTTTTGCAGGTTGTTGGTTCAAGTCCCGGCCGGGGAACTTTTTTCACAACTGTTTTTTTTTTTTATTTCTTACTAATAAAAAATGCCCTGCTGTTTCGAAATTATTAACGAATTATAAGAAACCGCTATGTTTATAGCTTTATTAACTGTAAAAGAAGAAACTTGAAAACGCAAATCAAAATTTTTTTTTCATTGTTATTATTAATAAAAAGGTATAAAGGCGCATTTTTTATAACTTACTTAAAAAAAAGAATCTAGACAAACAAAGTAAATAAAAGTGCATTTTTAATCGTGATTATTAGTAAGGAATGAAAAAAACCCTTGTAAAAAAAAGTTTCCCGGCCGGGACTTGAACCAACAACCTGCAAAAAGTTACAAGATCTGTGCGTACGCTTTACCGTTGCACTACCGCTGCTGCTGACAAATTACGTGCGCACAAAAGTACATAAGGTGAGCTGCTTCTGGCGCCCAAATTTCAGGTCAATTATCTCGCGAATGGCTTAATAGCGCGCGCTACGGCTCTGCACATATACACAGGCAAGGACCTCTATGTATACGCCAAGTCTCACCTGAATCCGTTTCTCCAACGGCGTAGCCTCTCCTTGTTAGAGTAATAAGAATGATTGTTACATCTCTAAAGTCTGAAGGCCATCTCATGGTCTGAATCCCATGCATCCGTAGGAAATTTTGAGTGACAGCTACAGTGTGTGGACGAGCATTATCCTGCATCAGAAGGAAACCAGGCCCCATGCCATGTGCAGCAACAATCACATATTCTTCGAGAATGTCACGAATGTAAACGTCAGCGGTCATTCGCCCTCGGACGACCACAAGATCCGATCGATGGTCTATTGATATACCAGCCCAAACCATAATGGAACAACATCCCATTCGGTCAGCCTCACAAAATGTTGCGCTCACCACGTCGTCTCCAGACACGTAGACGGCCATCACAGCGGGTCAGGCGGAATCTTGACTCGTCTGTGAAGAAGCTGCCAGGTGACATGTTGATGTGCAAACTCTAGTCGCGCAGGTATGTGCTGGCGGGTTAGCCTAGGCACTCGATTTGGTCGTCTGACTCTCAAGCCAACTTCACGTAATCTGTTCCGGATTGTTTGATCTGAAACAGCTACCCCAGTTGACATCTGCAGGTCATTTCTCAGGTCTCTGGCCGTTGAGGTTCTTCGGCGCAGGGCACAAGTCCGCACATAACGATCTTGATTGGCGGTTGTTGAGCGTCGGTGACCTTGCCCAGCTCTTCGGGTGTACTGGCCAGTTGCCTGGAATCGTGTCCACAGTCGGAAAATGACGGAAGAGGATACATTGAGGGCATTTGCCACAGTCCGAAATGATTGACCCGTTTGGAGCAATGTTACGGCTCTCGCAGCTTCTACTGCTTCAAGATGTCTTCGTGGCATGTCAGAGCACTAACAACAACGTTCCAGGAATGCCAGCATCTTCTAATATTCTACCGTTATCTCCAAGCAAAGAGTGTACTGGCATGTAACCACTTTGTTTTCGGGAGGTTATATTTCTATGCAAATTTTTCAGAAATCTGGCAGCAAAATGTGTTGGCTTCAACCATTTCCTATGAGGGAGATAGTAGGTTTCATGTTGCAGGAGATGAAATTGCTAAAAAGTATTATTTACGCCCTCTGTAAGGGATTCTACAAGTGTTCCTTTAATTGTTTTGAGCAGTGTATTTTCGCACATAGAAGTATTATTATTTTAATTTCTTCGGATTGGATATTATTTTTCACCAGAGTCCATCAGTGCTATTTTTTTTTATCGTTCAGCGATCTCTAATCATACTGGTAAAATCCTTTCTTAGTGAGTCTCTACGTTATAAAATAAAACTACAGACTAAAGTTCATATTAATAGCTTCAGCGGTTTCGGTTCGGCGATGATGAATCCATCAGGACATGTTATTATATATATATAGATCATTGACACAATCATCGCTCCTATTTCACATTTTTTTGCTGATTTTGTAAAATTCCCTGTTTTTTTTTTAATACGATTTTGTAAAAACAGGTGAAAACTGTTGAACTTTTATGAGGAAAATGTCTGCTTAGACAACTATTGGATTGCAAAAACTGAATATATTATAAGCTTCCAGAATATTTCCTCTAAATGTAAATTCCTCTAAATTGATTCAACAAATGACGCAGCTCTACACGCTCTCCGTCTCCTTTGTCCGCCACAATGCGATTCGCGAGACTAGCGCCACTCAAAACAAAGTGGCATTCGTGATCGACAATACCGTTAAAATTTGATCGTATTCCAAGGAGTAGTTTTCGAGTTACGCATTCAAAGTCGTAACAGTGCTCACATGCGAGTACTAAACAGCACGGGTTACGATGTTGAGTGAGTAACTCGGAAACTACTCGTCGGAATTAGAACAAACTTTAACGGTATACAGAATTTTATGTACCCTATTATTCCTCCAAAATTCATTGTTCTAGGTGTTGCAGAACCTGAGTTATTAACTTGTTGATCTTGGTAGCGGCATTTTTATTTTTGTTCATATCTCAGCGTTCAAATTCGGACCCACATTGTATTAAAAGAAAATGTACATTCTGGTCACATGTTATTGCTTACAGTTATACACACTTTTTCAGAATCAACCTGTATATGGACAAATATCCTAAATGATTTGCTTTCTTTCGCACTGGCCAACCAAATTATGCTAGACGTTTTGTCATGCTAATCAATGGTATACATTCTCTGATTTAATTCAAGGCTTTCAATCAGGCTCTTTCAAACGGACGAACTCTTATCCTTTAAAGGTCGAAATTAATCTAACATTGTGGACGCCAACCCTGCAGGCAAATTGAGTGTAATTTTGAATTTACAAAGTCCATATCACTGACATGGTATCAGCAGCAGCGAGGTGGGATCAGATTCATTCAATCCAAGCTTATGCATATTTTTGGTGTCATTCGATAAGCCATCACGGGGATAGTAATTGTGCGAGAAGCAAATGTCAAAGAGTGAATGAAGGACGGATATAAACCAATCATGAAATCAAGTGAATTAAGGACAGTATTAAATGAGAGAATTATGCGAGGGCTGCAGCATTTGTTAGAGGGACTACTTACGAACAAACCGCTGGGCGTAAAACACGTAGATCTGGAGATAGGAGCCTTTATGGATCACACAAAAGGCTCGACAGATCGCCTCGCAGTTACACTATTCATCTATTATTATTTCCCGGCACAGAGAAGTAAAAAAACTCGGCAATGCTTGTCATAAGAACTCACCAATCAAAAACAGGCGTACCGATTGAAAGTGTGTTCTTCTCTCCTTCACAGAAGATTGTAGAAAAGAAATTTGAAAAATTTCCGTAGAAGATCATGCTTAATTTATGGTGGTCCACTGCCAGTATCATTCACTACTCATTCCTCCCACGGGTTCAAACATTACTATAGAAACTCGGTACTTTCCGGATGCGCGAATAGCTATGCATTAAGTAGTCAACACTTGTCAATACACATGATGTACTGCTGCTTCAGGAAACTCCCATGACTATTTCACTAATGACCATGTAGAAAATATGAGACTGGGCTAAGAAACTGTGCCACATCATCCTTACTCTCATCAATCTGTTCGCCAACGGATTATCTTCGCCAATCATCTTCGCCACAATCAGTGGAGCACTTAAACACATCCAGCGATAGGCCAACCATTGGCAACAACTTACTGGTTCTTCTGGAGATTATTCTGATCAAACAGGCACGCTGCTTTTATTTTCCTTTTGCGTTTTGTTCAGAGAGGGAAGCAAAATAAATAGAATTTAATGGGTGGTACTTTAAAAGAAAGAACCCCAAAACTTAAGAGTAAACGTGGCTCGTTAAAAGACTTTTATTTTGGTTTAAAATTGCCCTATTATTTATAAAATACAAAAATTCTGTACAAAAGAATGTTCTATACAATATGATTTAATTGAGGAATAGGCATTGCGATCTTTATTACAAAAGAAAATATTTCTCGGAATAAAATAAACAAATACTTAAATGTACGTTAAATACTCTGTAACGAAAAACATTAATCGCTACATTGAGCGAATTGAGATTAAATATAAAAAAAATTGAGACAGACCAATTCCTTATAAAGAATAAGGAAAAGAAATTTCAAAGTTCCCATTTAATATCTAAAGAAAGACTGCGAAATCATAATTAATTATTAATGGGAAATAAGAATTGAAATGTGCAGCATGGCGTCCCTTATGCGCGTTATTGTTGAAATAGCATTAAAAGAAATTTCATTATTACCTTATGGGTAAACCCGCAAAACAATGCTGCTCGGTAAAGAATCATGGCTGCCGCGAGAAAGTGAGAAATTCAATAAGAAACTAAACATCGAACGGCAGGGTAGGGGTGATTTGCAGAGCATTGGAATGAAAATGATAAATGGAAGTTGAACGCCATGCTGCAGGCAAGTGAGGACGTGGAGGACCTGAAGGAAGGACGACTGGTCAAACCAGAAGCTGGGAGTGGTCTGTCTGAAATAAAAAAGAAGTAATGATGAAAAATAGGAAAGAAAATTCCACAGCCCGAATTCGAACCAAGAACCTTTGGCTCGGACCGCCAACGCGCTAACCAATTGCGCCACTGCGGCCATGAAAGCAAACCGCTATTTGCATGACCTTAGGGCTTGGTTAGAGCAGTTACCTAGTTCGCCGGCTGGGACTATCTTTCCTAAGGCGTGAATTCTTAAAGAATAAATCATTAGATGGTCAGTGAGGGTTTTTTAATGGTACGCCTACCTCAGCTGTTCGAATTAATGATGAAAAATAGGAAAGAAAATTCCGCAGCCCGGATTCGAACCAGGAACCTTTGGCTGATTTATACAAATAAAATTATATCTATTTTTACATAAAAAATCTGAGTTTTCCCGAACACGTTTGAACACAGTATCGGCCATTGCATTTTGTAATAATCTAACTTCAAGGTGACTGAAAGGAAAACCAAATTACCATTTTAAATGACGGGAAAAATGGTTAATGACAGATCTACGAGAGACACAAATTAGAAGCAAAAATAAAATTCATAGTTAATTTGGCGTCAATTTCACTGCTCAAAAAATTAGGGGAACACTTTTGAAACCATTTGTAAAATCTCAAGATCAAGGCTTCCGATAAAATGTTTCGTTAGATGTGATCCATTGAAATCACCGGATGTTTTTTTCGAGTTTCTCTTTTTTCCGTGAGTTTAAAGCGAAAATGCCAGAATGCTCATAACCATATGATAAAGGTCACATGGTATTCGGACGTTTAACTAAAACAAAATGAGACATCTCAGGCTGGAGGAAATTCAAAGAGCTGATACGCTGCTCAATCAGGTCCGTCACCAGACAGCTGCAAGTGTCACTTTCGGAATGGAATCGTTTCCAACAGACTGGTCGTTATTCGCGCAGAGCTGGAAAAGGACGCAGACGTATAACGACAAGAATGCAGGACCGATATCTTCAAACTACTGCTCTTCGCTGACGAACATCAACTGCCACAGACTTGCAAAGCGACCTGCGTGCGGCACCAAACAGTCAGAAACAGACTATGGGAAGGTGGTTTGAGAGCCAGAAGGCCGAATCGTGTACATCATCTCACTCGCCGACACCGAGAAACACGACGTCGGTTTACCCAACAACACATCAACTGGCAGCTGCGTCAGTGACGATGTGTTTGGACGTCAACGTGTGTAGAGACGCTCTGGAGAGCGCTCTGCAGAAGCAACAATGCAACAGGCAGACAGAATGGAATGTGGTTCAGTCATGGTTTAGGGGGAAATCTCTATCGACAACTGTACTAATCTCATTGTTGTCCCAGGACGTCATCAGGAACATTCTGGAAGATCACGTGCACGCTGCTTGTGTGTGAGCCGTGATTTTGTTCTTATGCAGGATAATGCTCGTCCGCATACGGTACGTGCCACTCAGGAATTTCTCCAAGAAAGGAACATTCCAACATTGGAGTGGCCACCAATGAGTCTGGACATTAATCCGATCGAGCATGTGTGGGACATGTTTGAAAGACGCATAAGGCAACGTCCAACAAGTCCACAATCACTGCGCCAGCTTTCGCAGGCCCTCATTTCACAGGGAGACATTCGTCGACTTGTGCTGAGCATGCCTCACAGATGCGCAGAAGTTCTTCGAGCTCGTGGAGGGAATACACGTAACTAGAGAATAGTTCTAGGGTGACGTGTATCCAGAGATGTCTTGAGACTCCTTTTTCAGAACAGTTTTCTCCCTATAGGTTCACCAAGGGTTATGTCTGTTATGTGTTTTTTCGAAAAATGCTTGGAAAACTAAGCCATACACATGTTTATTTGTTGAATAAATTGAGACCGCTTCATGTGTTCATGGAGCTGTACGAATATTTTCATCCATTTAAATAACATAGGCGTTCTATATTGTGTTCCCCTAATTCTTTTGAGCAGTGTATTTCCAAATTTGGACATAATGCTAGACAGATTACAGGGTGGTTAATTCCCTATACAGGGTGTAAATGGACGACGTTTCACAAATTTATAGATATGCAGAGGATGATGTGGTGATCATTTTTTATTAATAAACCCATAGTCCCAAACGAAAAGCGACGGAACCACAGCTTGTTTGATGTCCTGGTTTGTCAAGCATTGAACTAGGCACGTTTACTACGATGTTTCCTGTCATTGCATCTTGTAGGCCTTATGCAGACTGTCAGCTGCAGGCATGTTAAACACTTTGACAAGAATTGGCTGATTCTCACCATCTTCAACCTCCTACTCAGCTTCAGCACTCAATTCGTCCTATCTATTTCTATATTGATGTAAAATCCAAATATTATAATACGAGGGTTGTTCAAGAATTTTTGCCTCCTGGTCCGTAACTATTTCATTTGTAAACCTATTTTAAAAATTTTTTGTATCTGATACTTACATTTGTCCTTTATGTAATGCACTATTCACTTGTCGACATAGTCCCCATCACTTTCCACACATTGCCTCAACGCGGGACTCGTCGGGTGAACCCGTCGGAGAGGAATTCCAGGGTTATTATCGACACCAGTATTGAATGGCAGCTTTGGACCCTCTTCTGCACCACGATAACGCCCGCCCGCACACGATCGCCACTCACAAAAAGCGTTGCAGTGCCTACAGTTCAAAGATGAGAAACTGCAGTTCAAGAATGAAAGACTCTGCATCTTGTGATTTTTACCACTTCCCAAAGAAGAACGAGCACCTCAAGTAACCCTCGTAGTAAAATAACTCCATTTATTCTTAATTCGTAGTTGTTGCAACAATATTTTTTAACAATTATACTTATAATCGATAAGAAATTTTATAAAGTTGACAAAACTAATTGTAATATTTAGACTATCAATTTCGCAAGGATTTATCCAATCATAACACAAATTATTTATTCATTCTTTCAGAATAAATGAACAAAACTTGCAGTACCAAAGTGTACATTTTCAGCCAGCAATATAAAGCAGGGATTCCATGTACAGCCTATCGTGTAGAGGTATTCATTTAGCATTAAAAGTAGGTTATCAGCTTTCTTCTTTGGAAGTTTAATGTGATGTTTAAGCAATTTAACAGCTTGTAAATCAGTTCTAATGCAAGAAGGTTGAACTGATAATTTTCTGTAAATTCGACGTGTTACTTTCGATCTCAGTTCAGCTGCGATTAACAAGTCTTGAGCATGACTCGTCTTATAGCCAACACTGAACGGATTGTCTTGTGTGTAATGGAGTACTTTAACTTAGAGTATAGGGCACGACAGTAAAATTCTTGCTGGAGCAGGCTTTTACATAATCCTTAAGATGGGTTTCACGAAGAATCGTTATATTAAGTGGATTTGCTTCTCTTATGTTTTTAAGAATTCGTACAAGTGACAGAGGACTATAAAACTCAGCAGGACGCATCGCATGTTCAATTTGGCTATGAAGATTACCGACCTCTTGAAGTTTGAATGCGTAGGTTCTGAATACTTGTTTACAAATATTGCACATGCAATGCCATTACCATCTCTCCCCATTTGTTGCTCTGTCCAAATAGCATAATATGATTTCTTTCCACGAGAACAATGGCATGCAATGTTGTAAACATTCAGTTTTGATTTGTATTTGAAGTTAGAAATCTTGAATTACTTCACAGGAGATAGAACACTATGATGCCAGCCAAGTGCTAGCAACAATGATGATAGTGAAGATAATATATGGGTCATTCCACGTCAGTTCAGGCAGGCATTGGCACTTGACCTCTCGGATTTTAATGAAATTTGCCTAGACAGTTGACAATGTATGCTAAATATTATAATTTTTTTTTCATTTTATGTAAATTATGGACATTTAAAATTTTCGAAATTTGAGTGAGGGCCTTAAAAATCTATGAAGTACTGTAACTTTGTTTGTATTTTACTTAGAAAGATGTGATTGGTGACATATGAAAGCTCTTTATCTGTAGATTCTATATGAAATTTTAAATATTATATTAAAATTGAATATAATAATTGAATTTAATAAAGATATGCAAATTCTCAAATGGTGGGGTTTTTTTCGTTAAAAAATTATTAACATCTTACTCATACTTTCATAAAAATTATACAAAAAATTCTAAACTGCGTTTTGCTCCGTTTTGAAGATATTAATTTTTAAAGCTTGGGCTCCAAGCAGCGGGAGTCATGTTGTAGGGACATTATACCCGCACAGGGAAGAGAAAGCGTGTAACCTTGGGGCCATTCATTTATTTATGTTTAATTATTTATATAAATAGTATTATTAATAATAATTACACGAAAAAATAAAATCAATAGGAGCATTGCAATAATAATTAAATCAATAATCTTAGAACTTCAGAATTTTTTTTCAGAAGTCAGAAAAGTATTGAGCACCTATTAAATAAGAAGATAATTTAGTAGGAAAATATAAATTTGCATTATGACGTCGAATTGTTAGTTATAAAGAAAGTATATTTACTTTACACTTTCTCAGAGTCAATCACTTCTGAATTACTCTGAAGGATGAGATGAATTGCAAAGGCAGCTGAAGTTGAAACAGGCTTCATTATACAGGGTGATTCAAAAGTTAGTGTTCAGCATTGCATGGAAACGTGTACAGCGCACACATCAATGCACTTTCTGCAGGACGTCTTTGCTGATAGAATCATCTCGCGTGGCATCTGGCCCGTACGCTCGCCGGACCTCACACTCTCTCGATTTCTTCCTTTGGCTAAGGTAAAGTGTATGCAAACAATCCGCACATTTTGCTTGAGCTGAAGGAGGAAATCACAATTGAAGTTCAGCAAATCTCACCAGCTATATTGAAGCAGACTGCTTCACAACATGCAACTGCGCGCTAGCCGATGTCGTGAAGCCGTTGGCGGGCATTTCCACCTCCGACCAGCCATTGTAGAGTAACTTTTGAATCATCTCATTCTGAACTTGTGATTCAGATAAAGGTATCGCCGTATGATAATTTCTTTTCCGTTTCACAGCTCTGGCTGAATCGAATCTATTCTGTAATTTTTTTATAAGCCTGTATCTCTTCTTTTGAAACGTAACAGAAATCGTATAAATCCCTTGGAGCTTGTATTTGATTTTCTGGGGGCATTTGTATTTCTGGCACTAATCTTTTCAGTGTTTCTCCTAATCCGTCACTTGGCCCCCTCCCCATGAGATGTGACGAAATAGAGCCACTCTACAGAAATTCGGAGAGGAAATCCGGGATTATTGTCGATAAGAGGATTGAATGGCATATTTCATCTCGTCATTAGGGATTGAATGTCCCTTAAGGTGCTTTTTCTTCTTTGGGAAGTGGTGAAAGTCGCAAGGTGCGAGATCTTTCCACTTTAAACTGTAGGCGCTGCAGTACCTCTAGTGTGTAGCGATTGTTTGCGGGCGAGCGTTATAATGCTGCAGAAGATGGTCCAAAGCCGCCATTCAATCCTGATGTCGACAACAACCCCGGAATTCCTATGCGACATGTTCACCCGAGTGGTCACACGTTGGCGCAGTGCGTGGAAAGGGATGGGGACTATGTCAAAAAGTGAATAGTGCATTACATAGAGGACAAATGTAGTTATTAGATACAAAAAGAATTTTGAAAATCGGTTAACAAATAAAAAAGTAGCACAGATGGAGGCATTACTTTTCGACCAATCCTCGTATCTTCTCTATATTTATTGAATTTTCTTTTAAAAATTTAATGAGTTCACATTGAAAGGAATAAAAAACAGTTGTAGAATGTATAAGACAATCGGATATTACCACAAAATTTATATTTCCTAGGACGTCTTGTCCATCTGAAGAACTGTAACATACAAACGGATGTATTGTGGCTTGGAACTCGAGCTTTAAAAATTAATATCTTCAAAACGGAGCAAAACACAGTTTTGAATTTTCTGTATAGTTTGTATGAAAGTATTTGTAAGATGTTAATTATTTTTTAACGAAAAAAAAATACCCACCATTTTAGAAATTTGCATAAAAAGAATATTTTTATTAAATTCAAATATTTGCGCATGCGTAATATAATTTTAAAATTTTACGAGCTTATATAGAACCTACAGTTAAAGAGCTTTCATATGTCACCAATCACATCTTTCATGTCACCAGTAACTCATATAATAAGGCCCTCACTCAAATTTCGAAAATTTTAAATGTCCGTGACTTCCATAAAAATGAAAAAAAATAATAATATTTGGCATTCATTACCAACTCCCTAGGGCAATTGTATATACCAAATTTCATTAAAATCCGATAGGTCAAGTGTCAAAACTATAAAATTTCTGCTTGAGTTGACGTGGAATAACCCATATTGTTGTATGTCCAGATGGAGGTAGAACATTATAAGATTTCCCGTATTTGGGAGATAGAACAATATTTTTCTGTCATTTTTATTTATTTTTTTTTTATTTTGTGAATTGTAGCTGAAAATATGGAAAATGGCTCTTAGATCATTATAGAGTTCAAATCTAAAAATTTTTAAAAAAGGACATAGAACACTATAATATCGGGCCCGCGATGCATCAGCAACTTCTGGCGCGGCACGAAGCAGAGGAGATGCGTTTCTGCATGCCATCATCACCGGGGATGAGTCTTGGGCGCATCATTATGAGCCCGAAACTTAAACGCCAGTCCATGGAGTTCAAAATAGGTATCAGCTGGTGAAGTCATGATTCCTGTTCTTGTGTAGTTCTCATTGATTTTTTGGAACATGGCGGCACTGTCAACTCAGAAAGGTACGTGCAAACGCTGAAGAAATTGCTTGCGCGTCTGCGTCGTGTTCGTCCGCAACACCAAGCAATCATTCAGTATGACAACGCTCGGCCGCACACAAGTCCACGTTGGAGAATCTGAAGTTTTTGGATGATTGCCTCGCCCACCGTATAGCCTAGACTTAGTCCCATGTGACTTCTGGCTGTTCCCAAAGCTCAAGGAATATCTGAAGGACACACGTTTTGCGTCTGACAACGAGATCAGCAATGCATTGCGTCGTTGCTGCCATCAGCAGCCTGCCTCATTCTCCGCCGACGGCATCGCTGCCCATAGGGACTATGTCGAAAAATGAGATATTCCTCGTGATGAGGACATTTCACATTTTTTTTGTCTATAAGATGTTTAGTATATAGTGAAACTCATTCTATCCTCTCCCTAACTGCGATTGGTCGAAGCCTAATCACAACGCGACATCGTGCTGCAAGCGCTATGAGCAATTAGTTCTTTTGTTTTCTTTATAAAGAAATGCAATTCATATGGTCCCTAAATGCACATTTAATAAAACATAATAATGATCTAGTTAAACTTTGTTTCTATTAAAACAAAAATTCACCTTTTAAACTTCTGAACTGCAATTAGATCAGGCTCGCCACAAAAAAAATGGCCGACGATGTTGCTGGTGCATCATAGGGGATAGAAGAGAAAATTTTTGGGAGTTCTTTAAGTGTCAAAAATTATTATTTTTAATCTTCTTCGTCATAAAACGTTGAAAGTTTATTTTTGTATGCGTTTTTTAACAATCTATGTTGTGGATTGTCCAGTAAACCAAATAATGTAATACGCAGGGTGAGAAGGCCGACCAATCGCAGTTAGAGTGAGAGGTTAGATGGAGTTTCACTATACATCAGGTAGCTTAAAAGTTACGGACTAGGAGGCAAAAATTCTTGAACAGACCTCGTACTAATCATTTTGGCTAACGGGTCTTTCTTAATATGAAGGAAGGGGGCTTCTTCAAATGGGTAAAGATTAGAGGTCTGCTTCATATTTTCAACTCAAATAAACTCGAATTAAGACTTATTTTTTTACTTATTGTAGAGTTAACTTTACACTCTACCATCTGGTATAACCTTAAAACAGTAAAAGCTCTTTTGAGATTTTCATACTGCTTTCCTTACGTGTATACATGTATTTTTGTAGCTGAATTCAACTTCTTATCAATTTTCTTATATAATTTGCATAATGTTGATGGCAGTGTTTTTTGCCTCTTGAGAAAACATGATTTTCCAGCTCTTTTGACTCCTTTTTTTTTCATACATCTCACTCCTTTTATGCCATTCTTTCCTTTGGATTAATTTATCCCCTCTGACATCTCATCAGTCATTTTAATTGTCCCTGTCACTTTCTTTTAAAAGTACTGTCATAATTCTTTTCTCTTCTATTCTTCATAGGTTCTCAGGGTCGTTTCTAAATCTTTCTTTTAATTTTTTCATGCATACTTTTAGTTGAATTTTTCGATGTTCCACTTTTATCTGACAAGTTGGACTCATAGCTCAAGCAAAATTACGAGGATGGATCCAAAAAATAACGTTATAAGGAAAATAAACAATACCTAAAGGAATTAAGAGGCATACTTGTAATCACTTTTCCACATAATCACCAAACCTATGTAGGCATTTATCTGAACGCAGGACCAACTTATTTAACCCAACTTGGTAGAAATCACGTCCCTGCCCATTGAGCAATTAATTTTCCTGATTATCCGAGGTACATGCAGCCTGTACCCAAGAGATTAAGAACGAGTAAAAATTCCACAGGTAATCGAGAAGTACTGGGTGGGCAAGAAATAACGTGAGGTGTTCAGAGCTCGCTGGCGGGAATTCTATTAGGCCAAATGCAGTACATTTTGGTGTAAATACTTAGTGGAACATGCAGTTTCGATTTCTGCAAAAAAAAAAGTACCAAAAGTCGCCATAGAGGGCGCTTATTTCAAGAAAACAATGAATACCTAATTGTCAAATGAACAAATATACCGTAAAACCAACTTTAGTAACAACAATAAACAATGTTTTATTTTTAATTACAAATGTGTTTCAATATGACCACCAGCGTGCTGTTCCAATAGCTGCATGCGGTACACGACATTTTCTACGGCAGCTCGCAGCATATCTGCATTAATTAGTCTGATGTGTAACGTTATTTGATCCTTTAAGGTTGAGAGGAACATGTGCTTGATACACAAGGTTTTTCAAATATCCCCATAACCAAAAATCACAAGGGTTGAGATCAGGCGACCTGGGTGGCCATACCATGGGAAATGCACGACTAATTATTCTGTTGTCTGAAAAACGTTCTCGCAAGATCTGCTGCACTTGACGTCCGATGTGCGGTGGCGCACCATCCTGCATAAAAATGGTAGAATCCAGACAACCCTTTTCCTGCAATCGTGGTATCACAAAATTCTCAAGCATATCGGCATACCTGGCAGAATTGACGGAACAAGTCACCGGTCCACGGGGACGGATTTCTACAAAAAAGTACGGGCCGATGATGAAAGAAGCAGTAAAGCCGCACCATACTGTTAGTTTCGGTGAATGCATAGGAGTTGGCAGACACACTTGTGGATTTGATGCAGCCCAAATACGGCAGTTGTGGGTATTGATATCACCATTCAAATAAAAATATGCCTCATCACTCCATAAAATTTGCCATGGCCATGCATCATCCACTTCCATACGTGCTAAAAATCTCAACGAAAAGTCAGTTCGGGTATGTTCATCTCCAGGAAGCAATTGTTGAACAGGTGTGAGTTTATAGGGATAAAATGTCAATATCTTATGCAATATTTTCCTCACCGTCGAATATGGGATATCTGTTTGGCGTGCTATTGTGCGTGTGCACTGCTGGTACCCTGCACAATAGTCATCTCCTGTTCCACAACAGTAGTTGCAACTTCTTCAACGTGTTGCTGCCTGATTCGTTTGCGTCCCCGGCCTGGTTGCACTCCTAGAGTTCCGGTAGATTCAAATCGTTCAATCATTTTCCGTAAGTTAGTTATGCTCATCGGTCCTCTTCGTAACGTTTTCAATCGCCGGAATTCACGAAGGGCAGCACTTGCATTGTCGCTCTTCTGATAAAACAACTTGACTAATAACGCCCGGTCAAGCAGATTAAGCGTCATCGTCAGGCCATTCGTTCGTGAATGATGGGAAATCCTCAGCCTTGCCTTTTATTGTCATGATTGCTCAACACGGAACGCGCTTATGCAAATGTATTCATTGTTTTCTTGAAATAAGCGCCCGCTATAGCGACTTTTGGTACTATATATATTTTTTTTTTGCAGAAATCGAAACTGCATGTTCCACTAAGTATATACACCAAAATGTACTGCATTTGGCCTAATAGAATTCCCGCTAGCGAGCTCTGAACACCTCACGTTATTTCTTGCCCACCCGGTACCACGATAACATTGTAAGCAACGAGCCGTGTTCATCCCTACCCAACTGTACTAAGCTTAGCTGTCCAATCCCGGAAAGCACTAGTTTTGCAGCAACTGCTGATGTTAGCATATAGAAGTATAGAAGTCAATATGTGGAAGAGGAATTATGAAGAGTTGCACAAGGAATTGATAAAACTTCAGTCGAAACATGATAAAATGATAAGAGAATGCACGAAAGTAAAGGAGGTGGCTGCTTGCAAGAAGATGTGCTTGGGAGCTCAAATAGGTGAACGCCGAGCTATGCTTTTATTAGATTATACTGTTAACTACTCACGTAAAAAACCAGTGTGGTCAGAAACAAGCATAAGAGTGTGTAATTCTTTGGAAGACCTGTTCACCTAGGGGATACAGATTTCCTACTGAAAATTGCATGTTTAAATTACCTTCATTAGCTACATTGCATCGATACATAGGAAAAGTTATTAATGGAAATGATGTGGATACAGGTGTAAGCAGCTTGGTAATAGAGCGAATAAGGAGCAAGGTAGAAAAAATGTCTACACCTAAGAATCTGTGTGCTCATTAGTTGTTGATGAGATAGCTATGCAAGAACGATTGATATTTAACAAATTTAAAGGTATGTGGCCATTATCACTGATTAGTTAGTAAGGTAGTCTGCAATATAGGCAGTAATTATTCTTTTCAGGCAACTTCTTTGGTATGGTCGTTACTATTGTCAAGGGAAAATCTGTAACCCCAGATTCTCATGAATAGGACATTGGACAATAAAACAAATAAAACGCAGGAGGCTAATCAAGTTATTCTCGCAAAAAAGCCTTCTGTATTTTGTGGGGTGTGGGCTATCCAAATCGTACAAAATACTAGTGGCCTATTTTTTTACTTGTAGACTACAATTGCACCAGATTGTGTTGTTTGTGTTACAGGAACTTGAAAAATGTGGACTTAAAGTAATAAGATTATGCGCAGACGACCATGCTGTTAACGTTGCGTGTTTCAAGTATGGTAATGGAATGCTTATGAATTGTGTAGTGCATTCATGTGATCCACTTGTGGTACCTTGCCACATTGTGAAAAATGCTTACTCTCAGCTCCTCAACATCCGTTTGGTTTTTTTGTCAAAAAGTTGTTTGAGTTACAGTCGACCATGAATTCTCTGAATAAACCAGTTAGATTCCTTTCTAAAAAGCATGTTTACACAACAAATTTTGATAACATGAATGTTCACAGAGCTGTACAGGATTTTCTCCCCTTGTTACAGCTGCACCTAATTTCCTAATGGAAAATGCAGCATCCCTTGGCTGCTCTAATTTTTAAATGCAGGGCCTGCTATTGAATTCGTGGAAATGATTTTCAAATGGTTTACATTAAGTAATGTAGGAAGTACAACTCAGCATTTGTACTTCAATAACCCAAATTACAGGCATTATGACAGTTCAATGATACCAGACTTGATTGGTTAGAAACTGAGTTACGAGATTATATTTGCAAATTGCAATCCAGTTCCTCCTTACTTACGGCCAATACTCATAAAGCACTTGTACTCGCGTGTAACTCCATAGCCAAGTGCTTCCGGACATTACTTAATGTTTTCGACTTTAAGTTTGTTTTAACTAGAAAATTTTCCAGTGATCCTGTGGAAGCTCTCTTTAGATGCTTACGTCAATCAGCTGGCTGCCATGACCAGCTAGATGCGTAATGCAGTTGTGTTGCAGCCAGCAGAAAAAAGGGTAAACATTCCTGATATTTCATGTAATTTGCCAAGGGAAGTAACTAACATTCTGCTCTCCCTGGGTGTAATCAGCAGAAACTTTAGAGCCAAACTTACTGTGCAAATAGCATCATCAGCAGATGTTGCTGGTTATATTGTCCGAATTATTTCAGAGAGGATATATTGTGAATTCTGTTTAAGTATTCTCAAGTATAGGCGAAGCTCAAATGAAGTCATGAGCTTGACAGATTTACGGGATAATGGGGGATTGAGTTATGCCCGAGAGAGGTTTGATTTGTATTGTCAATATCATACAAAATTTCGTTACCAAAGCTCTTCTTTTCATCCCACCCAGACAAAATGTTCAGACGTTTTTAATTAGTGTGATAACGTCATGCATGCTGAATTGTCCTGCTCTTGTATGTGGGTTGAAAGATGAAAATCATAATGAGTTGAGATTGTTCTCTTCACCTAGAAGAGTATTTATCCCGGGCAACGCCGGGTACCTCTGCTAGTAAATAAATAAAATTGTTAACCTTGTTAACTAGTTGTTGCTCTTTAAAATAAACTTGTGTATTCACAAATTGTTAACCTTGTTCCTTCGCTCTGGAGACAGTTGACGACATAATCGATAAAAAAGTATACATCAACTCGAGTCTTCAAATCTACATGCATACTGTATTATGCTTTATTATAATCGTTCGAAGTATACATGTTAAATCATATCTATAGAAATGCCACCCAAGAAATGAATGAGTATTGGTCAGAAGTTATCCGAGCGTCTTAAACATCTGAACAACGGGAGCTTCTTCTACAAAAGGAAATTGTTGAATTGCTGAAAACCAATATTCACATATTGCAAAATTTTTTTGAAGGAAAGATGGGTTCAAATATTCAGTGATATTCCACAGTGGTGAAGATAAGTATTACAACCAGAGATTGTAGAATTACCGAAAAAAAATTTGGATTATTATTTAACTTCTTGTCCTTTAATCGTTTATTACTGTGCTAACTCGTAATTGAAATAATATTCTGAAAAATTCCGAAATACTGAATTATGATAAACCATTACAGCTTAAAGCAACTGATGCTGACTTATTCCTGTGTCGGTAGTGCCGCCTAAGGAGCAAATTTGAAAACGCGCGAAACGTCGATTGCTAAGACAGGAGAAATATAGGAGGCAGTGTCTCCACAATAATTACTTTCAAATGTTGCTGGTTGATCCATACTCGTACTAAAAAGTTAAAACATATGAAATATAAAAAAAAATACCAAAAAGAAAAGTTTTACTATCCCATAGGCTTAAAAAGAAGACATGAAATATTGAAGAATTTCAAATTCTGAATTTGTGCATCTTTATAAATATTGGCTCCATAGAGTCAAAATAACGTAGATCCTTCCCCTTCCTTGAAAAGCCTCACGTCTGTTGGTTTGGTTTGGTTTATTTGGTATTAACGTCCTTTTCAACTGCTATGGCCATTTCAGGACGGCGTTATAGGGGCTGCAAATTTTGCCTCGCAAGGGTTCTTTAACGTGCAGCCAGCAAACGACTACACGGAACCAACGGCTTTACTTCCCTTCCGAAGGAAGTGCGTGATCTCAGGATTTTCCCCCTGAAAAAATCCTCGTCGTCCTCGGCCGGGATCGAACCCGCGTCCTCGGGCATCGGATCTCACGTCTATTAATTTCAGAGATATCGGAGGAGAGGTTCATGCACATGAGAAACTGACATTACAGGGTAGTCAAAAAGAGTTTCTATTGAGGTTGTGATTATCCAACTCGTAAGGTTTATCTTGCTACAAAAATGAGATTTATGAACTTACGAGTTTATTCAGATGTTCCACTCAGCGACAAAGATGAAATTTGAACTACGCTAACGCCCTCTCAGTTAAGTTTAGCTCTTGATTTGATATTGTTTAAGAAAATTGCATAATTCATAATTATGATTTATTATTAATTACACCTTAAAATGCAGTCTTGTAAAATGCACTTAAAACTTTTTAAATGCGATGGATTTTTTCGTTTGATTTAAAATGAACAGGAAAAGTAGTCTCGCCGAAAGTGTTTATAGAAAATGCATCATTTGTGGAAAAACAAAGAAAGATTTTGG
This sequence comes from Rhysida immarginata, assembly GCA_023313115.1. Classification (NCBI taxonomy): domain Eukaryota; kingdom Metazoa; phylum Arthropoda; class Chilopoda; order Scolopendromorpha; family Scolopendridae; genus Rhysida; species Rhysida immarginata. The sequence continues at coordinate 450,584 of JAHWFO010076482.1, read as the reverse complement.
GGTAAAGACAGAAGAGTTAACTAAAGCAATAGAGTAATATTTAAATTTTATGCAATTTTTAAAAGGCTTAATTTTGTATTAGCACTGTAAAATGATGACGTAATTTGTGATTTGCACTTTGATGTAATAGCTACGTCACGTGACTCCTGTGACGCCTGTTGATAGTGCTGCCAACTCTGTTGGGTGGCATGCTTTCTGATTGACTATCTTTTAATAGGAAAGTTACCATTGCTATCAGAAGGAGTGGAACATCTGAGTAAAGGTAATCTGTGGGTATAGCCTCCTTTTAAGAGACACGCGTTCAGTAGAAGGGCATTTTAAAGGAACTTCTATCCCTGGCATCTGTTAGCCAAGGAATATATCCGAAGACTTTGAGCGACTTCAAAATACGTACATTAGCGTTGTCAGATGAACAAGTACCAACATGCTGACTTTTTCTTGCACAATTGAGGTTCATATGGTCGAGAATAGTGCAACACAAAATATTTCAGCTGCCCTGTGGCCAAAAATATTTCGTTAATGATGAGGGTTAAGGCGCTTGTAGAGTATTGCAGAAGAAGATTCCAATGAAAAAAGGGATTTTAACATGATAATGATTTCAAGCTGGACATCATTCTGAAAAAAGTATGATGCAAAAAATGACACCAAAAAACGTTACGGAAACAGTTTTGCATTGTTGTTGCACGTTTAAGCATTGTGGGGCGCCGGTTTGAAGCACACGCCGGAACTGAAAAGTCATCTGACCATTGTTGGTTATCTTTGGTATTCCTAATCATTTTTGATCTTTTTTACAACGCTTATATAACTTTCGCCAATAAGTTGTACCCCTTCATGTTTGGGTCATGTTTGGTGGATGAAACCTTGTGATCAATATTTCAACCCCTTCCACTAGTCCGATCTTGCTGAAATTCTGTACACATACGTAAAGTCGGTGACAATGCATGCATCTAAAAAAAATTTTAAAAAATCCAAAGGGGGGGGGGTGGATTAATATGAAATAGAATTGGTTTATGTTTGTTTGTTTGCTCAAGAGATGACGCTAAGTGTACGCAATTTTGACTTAAGGGTTGTTTTTTGAAAAAAAATTTTTTTCTTCACTTGTTAATTTGAAGGAAGGGGGATTCTTCAAGTAGGTAGAGATTTGTGGTTTACGACTGTGCAGACTGAACTTATTCTTCAAATTTTCAATTCAAATAACCTTGAATTAAGACTTTTTTTCTAATTGTTGAATTAATTTATAGTATAGCCTATAAACAATAAAGACTATTTCCTATTTTAAGTTTTTCATACCGTATTCTTCACCTTTATTTTTGTAGCTGAATTCAACTTCTTATCAATTTTCTTATTAATTTGCATAATGTTGGTGGCAGTGTTTTATGCCTTTGGAAAAACATATGATTTTCCATCTCTTTGAGTTTTTTTTTCCTTGCGTACGACATCTCACTCCTTTTTTTTCCTTCACTCATTCTTTCCTTTGGATTAATTTATCCCCTCTGACATCTCATCAGTCATTTTCATTTTTCCTGTCACTCTCCTTTAAAAATATTGTCATCATTCTTTTCTGTTCTATTCTTCATAGGTTCTCTGGGTCATTTCTAAATCTCTTTTTTAATTTTTTTCATGCATACTTTTAGTTGAATTTTTCGATGTTCCATTTTCATCTTGCAATAGCTGAAGCAAAATTACTATAAAATTAAAACATGTGAAATATAAAAAAATACCAAAAAGAAAAGTCTTACTATCCTATAGAACTAAAAAGAAAACATGAAATATTGAAGATTTTGTGCATCTTTATAAATATTGACTCAGTAGGTTCAAAATAAAGTAGACCCTTCCCCTGCTTTGAAAAGTATCACTTCTGTTAATTTCAGAGATTTCGGAGGAGAGGTTCATGCACATAAGAAACTGACATTACAGGGTGTCACATGTATTAAAATTGAATTTAGAGCATTGCAGTGGAAGTCTTAATAACATGTAACAGCACACAAAAATGAAAAAGATAAATAATAAGGTTTATTAAAACAAAATAAAAATGGTCAACTATGTAAGGATTCCAAACCGGAACCTCACAACCAATAACTAGCATTAATGAAAACAAACCACTCTTCAAATGGAATTAAATCCAGACTTAACTAAATTGTATACAGGCTAAGCACAAGCATCAATATTCACTTAAATTAGCATAGATATATCATCCAATCTAAAAGCTAAATTCTTGAAGCATAAAACAATCTAACTTCTACAGGGCTATGCCTAATAAATAATTCAATAAATAAGGCTAGAGACGATAAACAGTTTCAGATATAATTAATTGCCAAATAATTAATATTAAAGCAAAAATAGAATTTACTCAAAATTCTTCATGTAATAACATCACATACTATAAACATATATATATAATATATGTATCGTAAAGTAAAACTCACAATAGATAAGGGAAATTTATCGTTAGCACCTTAACTGGGACGAGCTTAAAGACAAATATCACCACGGTCAAATCGACCCATTAACGACATTTAAATAGAATATGAAAATACAGTAAATACACTTCAACGGCAAAATGCACATTTTGTAAAAACAAATCAAGTACAGTTAGCATACAAAATAGGATAGCACAACACTGCTATCTCCGCCTAACTTCACAATAGACTCACAACGGAGCACAAATAAAGTTCATTGTCCAATCTTATGCAATCCATAAAATTGACAAAGCAGGGTAAAATAGAGAGTCACATTTATTTAAAAGTTCTCAGTCCAAATAAAGTTTTATATTTAAGTAATTAACTAGTAACTGGTTTCTGCAATTAGTTATGTGTCGTAACACAAGCTTTCAGTTTGCAAAATTACACTACGTCACAATAGCCTCCCGTGATAACTGTTAAATGCAAAGAATACATTAGTGATAAACTCCAAACAAATTAATTGCACAAGATAGGAAATTTTTGGCTGCGTGGCTTAAACAAAATGGAAAGCTTCAATATGCGACTAAAATACACATAAATTAACTAAGGCTGCAAATACACAAAGCCTAGGTCACTTTGAAAATACGCCTCCCTTCCTCCGGGCCAAGAGCAACGCACACGAGAATTAGGTTGCAACATTCGGCGACTTATTTCCGGGAAAACGTTGCGGGTGAATTCGGCAGTGAACCAAACGGAAAAAGACACACTCACCAGCGAGTAAAGAACGTATACAGCGGTGAAACCTAGCTCCCTCAGAACTGCGCCGAATATCACGGATTCCTCTCGGCTATCCAACGACGGCACGCACTTTGTTGCGTGAGCAATCTCCGCCCGAGATGCTTCCCGGCACGGACAGGAATCCCACGACGCGGCGCTCGCCGCCTCCGTAGTCGACACCGAGGAACGGGGCGTTGTCTCAGGCTCTGGCAAGACCATGTAAAGTCCCCGTTCGCCGTCGCGCTCAGTCGGGAGCTTCTTTTGTAGAACACTTTTCTCGGTAGTCGCCAAATCCCTTCTAAACTTTCGACGACGTTTCTTCCAAGAGCTCGCTGACGAGAGGCTCGCTTCCCTCCCATTGGCTGCTGCGAGATGATGCCCCTGATGACGCGTCTGAAGCTCCTTTCGTCTTCGTTCAGAGTTCACGAACACTCTGGAGCGCAGACGATCTCTTATGCCATCGGAATAATTAAAATTCCGTGACACAGGGTAGTCAAAAAATCTATACCCCTCAAATTATAAAAATCTATTAAAGCTAATAAACAGGAAGTCGTGGATGTCTATCTGATTTCCTGATACATAGCACATGGCAGTCATTTCCTTAACTGTGTACTCAGCTATCGTACTTTACAATAAATTGCATGCGCGTGGATGTTGATTTTTTATACAAATGGGGTTTTTTATGATTGCGCTGTTGTGAAAAATTCTAGAAATGTGCAAATTATCTGGATGGGCATGCGACATGATTTGCATTTAAAAAATTTTCCCGTTTCATTTTTGGATAGAAAGAAAAATAACTCCAAAACCACTATTCCACATAATAAATTTTAAAAATGTGGAATTTTTGGATACAAAGAAAAATGGATCCGTTTCATTTTTGGATAGAAAGAAAAATAACTCCAAAACCACTATTCCACATAAAATTTATTATGTGGAATAGTGGTTTTGGAGTTATTTTTCTTTCTATAGTTGTGTCCACAGTTTTCGGCTTGATTCCATTGTATCATTTTTGGATGATTTACTTATCCGATTATGATGCGGTTATTTATTGTGTTCATAACTGAATGCGGAACAAGTTTGTAACTGGAAATTTATTGCAGTTTATGGAATAAATTTTTATATGTCTGACTTTGTTCATTCCTACTTGTTGGCATTAACATGATTTTGTATTCTATGATAGTTATCAAGTAATTAAATGATATAGACTTTTCGACTATCTGTGACTGACAACTGTGTGACTGAACAAATGAAATTATAATGTTGGAATTTTTTTTAGAAGGAAAGTATTTTGAAGAAACATGAAATACATGAGATAATTTGGTAGAATACTACCCAAGCACTGTAACCCATATTATTTAACAAGAGTGAGAAAAGTGAATGACCGTGCCTCATCTTGCCTATTATTTCTAATTATTTGGAGAAAAGTATATGCTTTTTTAGCGATGTTTCAGACAATATGGGAAATATAATAACTGTTTTTTCATTTCAGGCCATAAAGCATGAATGCCATTTCAATTTTCTCTGGACAATTTAAAAAACAAATCACAGATGGGAGATAAACAATAAGGATCTAAGATTTTAATGATCTGAAAATACTTTTAATTAATAAAAATTTTGAACAAACTAAATGTTATATGCACACTAGAAAATTATGATGGTATCATTGATTCATTTCTAAAGTGAGGATGTCTGGCAGTGTGTTCAAATTCCTTGTATAAAAAGTTTTTCTGTTTCCAAATTTGCATAAATTTACAATGAATTAGACTTCTAAATGAAGAATAAAACAATTTATTTTTGAAAGGGTTAACCATTAGGGAAAGAAAACTAAACTAATTTTGAAAATGGCGTTAGATGTGGGATTTCTACATATTAAACACATGACTTCAAAGGCAAAAGATCTATGAGCTTAAAATCGGCAAAAAATCGGTCATGTCTAATTATACTTTTGTTTTCTCTTTTCCTCAGTGTGCCCAGATCCCGCTGCACAATTTACTGATCCATGCTTACGAAAAGACAACGAAGTGCTGACATCTCTAATGATCTCTAATGATTTGGCAGAATTTTACATAGATGTAATTTCTTTAACATTAATCCAGCCAATTCATCTTCCTTATTACATGTGCTATAATAATAATAAGCAAGATGTGATAACGAAGTATTTTATCTTGAAATAATACGAGGGTTGGGGCAAAAGTCATGGCAACTATTTTTTTTCTTGAAGATACCAGTCCGGTTGAAAAATTGACATATACAGACGAAAGGACAAGGTGTTAACTACATGTGTGGACAATGAATAGCACTGAAATATCGTAACACACTAATTTATTACGGTAGTATACAGGGCAATATGGCCTTCACGGTTGCTCATCACTGGTTGACACACGTCCTTGCTGAAACTTTCCTACCCACCGTGCTACTGTACGGTTTGGTAGGGCATTATTCCCAAGGGCTTCCACTAATTCACTGTGACATTCCATCGCATTTCTCCCTCGGAGAACGGCTATTTTGATGTAAGCGCGCTGCTCAACACGGGTTACTTCCATCTCGCATGACACTCACCAACTGACTGATTTCACAGTCCTCGCTGCGCTACTTCTAGCTATCACAGAGCCATCTGTTGTTCTGCATACACACTATGCCTGCAGAACTTCCACACGACACATATATATCTACAAGAAAAAAAAATAGTTGCCATGACTTATGCCCCAACCCTCGTATATAAGTGATTTATTACATTATCGACAACTACGTAAATATTTTCACTTTCAGTTATGTACACTATCCATTGTAATATTTTGGCTATTTTAAGACTAAATTTAAGATGTAACCCTTTAAGTTTTATTTCCTAAACAGTTAAGCTGGGAGAATGAAACCCAGTTGTCTGGATTAATACGGAGACAAACCAACTGGCGATGACCCTTGGATTTGAGAAGAATAGTTCAGTTCGCAATTACTAAGCTCGATAAAGGCGTGTCTTGTCAAACTAACTGAGAAAAACACTTGAAACCTAGCCTTTATCATGCCGTTCAATGATGTTAATTGCTTATAAGGAGGGTTGTTTGTAGCGACTTTCGCTCACCTTTTTTTTGGCTTTCTCCTGCGAACGATGTCGTCTTAGCGAGAGTCTCCGCTACGAAGCTCTCGTTCCGCTGACATTCGTGGTCGGTTCCTATGCATGGCTCGCTGGTCTCCTTTCTTCTCCAGCTAAACTCTTACTCTCAATATTAAGCAGAGTTTTCCCCGCTGCATTTCTTGACCATTTGCAACTTTTCACCTAGCATTTCCGACCTCCGTTTTCCTTCCCGGTCTCCGACTTTTTTTCTAGATTTCGTGAACTCTCGTTCCCTTCTCGTCGACCTAACTTCCCCCGACGTACTTCCGTTTTACGTCGTTGGCGACGTGGATTACGTCGGTTCGCTTTCCACGCCCAGATGAATAGATGATTCGTGTGCGAAAGCGACCGAAGCTGTCATCGGAATCTTTGATGGTATTCAGATTCCGTGACAATCAATCGAATACGTCTGTGTCTCACATTTTAGGCTGAAAAATTCTATATAAAATACGCGTAAGACATTAACCCAGAATAAGTTCGTTCTTTGTTTTTTCAGCGTTCTGCTGCAGTACTGAAATTCCAACAGTATGTATTATTCACAAATGAGGCTTATTTCACCAGCCATGATGTTTTTAACAGTGGAAATAGCCATGTTTGAAGTGGTGACAATTAATATGCCATAGGCATATTTTAACATCAAACGACTCTGTATCAATATAAAATTATTTTATAACATCACCTAATAGGACCTTATCTCCTGCCCCCGCGTTTGAATGCACCACATCACTTGGTGTTCATCCGCCATGTGCTGCCAGAGCTGTTGGATACTGTACCTTTTGCGCGCGAGAACGTGGCTGCAACATGATAGTGCGCCTGCTACTCTGATGGTGATATCCGCAAGCACCTGAATAAAGATTCCCTAATCATTGATTGGAAGATGTGGTCCTGTCCCTTGGCCAGCGCGATCGCCGCACCTCGCTACTTTGGATTTTTCCCTATGGGGGTCACATGAAGTTGTTGGTTTATGCAACCTCAGTAGAATCTGATGCGATACTGTTTGCTCGAGTCTAAGCTGCCTGTCTCCTTGAACTCTACAGACACCAGGGATATTTGAAATAGCGCGGAAAATTTTCATGCGTCTTTGTAATGTATGTATTACTCGTTCAAGAAGCATTTCCGACTGTTGGTTCCCTATCTCAAAACACTGTTTACAGTCCTCTACAATCTGTAGAATTTTGATCCTAATTGTTTGAGACACCCTGTAATATATACCCTCAACATCGTTATCGAAAGAATCATATATGTTTTTCTCAAAATTTCATTTTCTCCTTCCGTTTTTGTATTCATAATTACCTACTTGCAAAGGGGAAGGCAAGACGCGAATTATGACGGTAAATTGCTGCCCTCTGATGGCATATTTTGCAATTTTCGAGTATTTAATTGGCAGTTATCATCAGTTGTCTGTGAATCATACCTCGTATTTGTGAAGGCAATCAAGATTTTGCACGCGCTATCAGTTATTGTATCAGTAAATTTATAGTCTCTTTTACTCTTCTTTTTAAGGCATCCTAAATAATCGTGAGATATATGAAATGCATGTACTACCCTAATGGAGTGTGAAACTTCACTGCTGATTTTTAAAAATCCAGTTCTGCTTAATGAAACCATCTGCTGGGGGAAAGTGGAAGGGGCAAAATGAAAATATTTTCACTTTGCCCCGTTCATTACAATTTCTAAAGTATCTGTCAACTATGTTTGCATACAATGTATCTTCGATAGATATAATGCCGTTGCCTCAAACTGGGCCTCGCGAATCTACAAAGAGAGAGAGAGAGAACAACTGGGAAGACAGCAATCATTATCTCAATCCCTACATCAAGGACCTAAAAACCTCAAGCTGATGACAGAAGATGCCAAAGGGAAGGTGTATAAACAAAGAATTTTTACTAACAACGGAGAGCAAAGAGCGTAAAGGTTTTAAAAAAAGCACAAAGAGGAAACGCAAGGTTACATGCCAACAGGAAGAGGAAAAATCCTCCAGAAGCGACACTGAAGTAGAAGAACAGGAACGACAGAATCAATGGAACGGATAAAGCAATCAGGATGAAAATTGTACAGAGGCCATAAAATTCTCAACAGACAAAAAAGACGATTTTGGCATGAAACAAGGCGACAACAGAAATGCAGATGGAGAAAAACAAGCAGAAGAAAAGATTTCAGAAATTTCAGAATGCAGCAGTGGTGTGTCGTCTTGAGGTGAAATTTACAAGACCATATTAGAAATCGGTACCACAAATTATTATTGAATAATTGTCACTGTTAAACGTAACCCCTTTCTAGCTCAGTCGACTAATAAAAGCGCATGACGAGCGCCCAGATAATTTAGAAAAGAATTTCTTCAAATCGGTGTACAGCCCTATATGACACAGTCATTAACATGCTGGACCAATGATTGCTGTAACACGACGAGGAAGGCTGACGACAACTTTTTTAAAACTTAGAATGGCCGGTGGCTTGTGCATCCATATGCAGCACTCTAACACATCCCCCATCAGTAAATCTCGACTCTGGGTAGGCATCGCAGCAGCGTGATGAGTAAACCACACTTTTGGTAAACGAGTAGCATGACATGGGGCATTGTATGGTTGGAAGAAGCAGTCTGGGAAAAAGCCGCCTAGCGTAAAATATTCTGCCAAGTGATTTTCCATCTCTTGGTATCCTGTAGCTGCTCAGAGCGTGGCCTGCTGCTCAGAATGTGGCCCACCAGCACTTCTGATCGTATTTCTCTTTTAGTGGCCTCCACTCAAACACACAATCATCGGATTGCTTGAAAGTGTCATATCGTTAATCGTATGAGAAACGGCGCTTCTAATGCAAATGTGGCTTCAATGACGTAAGCTAAGTTTCGAGCATAAAAACGGAACCCGAGAAAAGAAAATGAGTTGGCCGAAACGACAGAATAGTTAACCAGCCAGCCTGATAATCAACCACGACCTTCTTTCGTCTGAATGCGATCGCCTGCAGTAAAGTCGAGTCTCTGCGCATTCCAGGAAAAAGGCTGCATCGCCAGGGATCTTCTTCATTAAAATATGACTGTTATCTCTATTGTTGTTTTTTTGAAATAAATAAGAAAAGCGAAGTTGAGTTGGCAATAGCCATAACCCGAATGATAGGAGAATTTTTCCGTATCAAAGAGTGAAGGAAACAGTAGAAATTTTTAACTCGTTTTCTGTCCCCACGATAAAAATCGGGCTTTTAAAAATAAGTTTTCTCATTATTGGCATTATCGGACGGTATAAGTGGCATTCTGGAAGGAAAAGCAAGATTTTATCTCCAGTGGAGTTCGAATATAATATTTGCGCTACCATGAAAATTTGCCACTGAGTTTAATGGAACGTAATGGATGCATATCGAGACGATAGCGAATTAAGCATGAAGGACTTTTCTAATTCTTTCAATACTGAAATTCTGAATTTATAGCCATTCATCATATCGTAATAATTTGATTGCATGTTGAGTTTACTTTAAGCGATAACCTTAGATTACGTATTGTGATTATATAACTCTGTTTTATTTATCTCTCAAAATAACTTTATTTCGCTTTATTTCACTTATTAACTAAGTTTTCTTTTAACTGTAATTTGATATTTTTTATTTCATAGAGCTACATATCCTAGTCCTTGTGGATATTTCATTTCGACGAAATTCGTCTCGTCCTTTTTAATTTTGTGCATTGAAGCCAGCGGAGCGGGGTATAAACAACTTCATTTTGTATTTTCTTATTTAAAACTCTAGTCTGCAATTTCTTTAACATTACGACTTTGTATACTTTATTTAGGAATACAATTCCTGATTAAATAATTAGCTAAAAACAAATTTCATCTCAGTCCTTCAGTCTATCAATTAATTTAAGGAAGGTTAATTTTGAAGGTGACATTTCGATTTTTAAAATTTTGTTCTATTGGTCTCGGGCATTTTCCTGCTGTGTGTCTGTAATAAAATTTAATTCATATACAAGGTAGGATCACAAAGTAAGGTAACAAGTGCCCTAAAAATGAACCACTATATGCTAGTAACTTTTTGTTTTTGTGTGTTATAGGTATTGATGGGTAATATCCCTGGTGACCGCTAGAGAGCAGCACGGTGACGCAGTTGCAGATAATCGCAGTTCGAAGATGGCAGGGCTACTGGAAACATGGTCAAATGTTGAAGTGCGAAGTGTGATAACGTTTCTGCGTGCGAAGGGGGAAGAAACCAGCCGAGATCCATCAGGAACTTGTTTTCCAAATCCATCGTTGGAAACCAGCTTACGCAGATCCAAGCGTGTTGTGAATAATACTGTGAGCGGAACCATACGAAATGTTCAGTACCTCTGCAATGTGTGATAGTGTGATTCGCCTATCCTCCCTAATCATTCCCTCCACCTGACAAATGTTCTGATCGCTAGCAGACGTTGACGGTCTGCCACTTCGATGCTCATCAGTGATGTCAGTCCTCCCATTATCAAACTCCCTACACCAACACCACACTTGTTTCCTCGATAACACCTTGTTGCCATACACCTCCACAAGTTCCCGATGGATCTCGGCTGGTTTCTTCCTCTTCGCATGCAAAAACCTTATCACACTTCGCACTTCAACATTTGACCATGTTTTCAGTAGCCCTGCCATCTTCGAACTGCGATTATCTGCAACTGCGTCACCGTACTGCTCTCTAGCGGTCACCAGGGATACTACCCATCAATACCTACAACACACAAAAACAAAAAGTTACTAGAATATAATGGTTCATTTCTACGGCACTTGTTACCTTACTTTTTGATCCTACCTTGTACTTTACCCCATTACATTTTCTTTTTTCTTTTGTCATTTAGGAGAAGAATACCAACTTTCACATTCCTCAGATGAAATTGATTCTTATATCACTTTATATCTGTATAGAGGGTGTAATGAAAATTGTGGGCTGGCTATGCACAGTCGGTTTCTACACCTAAATTTAAAGAAAAAAGTTTATCCCGGGTATTTCAAAATAGTGAATTATATCAGGAACGAACTCTTCGCATGTAGACAACAAAAGCATTTATTACAACATGGGTCAGGAAATACATGGTTTCAAAGGTTATGAAGGTGACACCTATTTACATTTCCCTAAAGGAGATGTTTAAAATATCCTCCCATTGCGAATTCAAGTCTAACACGGCGAAGATTATCCCAAACCCGGAAAAATATTACGCATTTCCTCATAATCTACACGCGCACCATCCCAACTTAAGTCGGGCACCGAACATGAATGCGCCAATGATTTTAAATGTCCCCACAAGTAAAGATCGATACAATTCAAATCAGGTGAGCGCGGAGGCAAGCAAAATTGGCCCACTTCTACCTATCCATCGATCAATCACCCCCTACGGATGAAGGAAAAGTCCGGGTGAATATCAGTGTTTTGTTGTTGTCTAAATATGAGGAGTTCATTCCTAAAATAATGCCCATTATTTTTGAAACGCTCTGTATAAACATATGTCCTAAAGTGATTCTTTAACAATCATTTATTTTCAGACAAGTTAAATGAGTAACCACAAAAATGCGAGGAATCAACACATACAATCAGCAAATGTTCAAAATGAACTCTACGATTGACAATGTATTGGTAGAAGGGTGGATCATAATACTGTTCCTATTGATTAAACAGGTGGTGGCCTTACAGTATAACAGAGAGACATCAGGAGTTCCAACTAGTTTCGCCATTTATTCCCGGTTTTGTCAAGGATATATACAGCAAGAGGCATGCAAGCCTTTATATACAGAACAGTGGTACAAATTATGCAAATACATGAACCAATAGGATACAAAAGAATTAAAGAGCAAATAATGGGCAATAGGATAAATAGAATAAGCACAGATTTCCGAAATATAATGACCAACGGAATAAAAAGAGAGTAAATGTTAATATTATGAATTATACAAAAAGAAAATATACAAAGGGATGGTGCGCGTTTACGCGGACCGAAAAGAGAACTTATCCGGTTGTCTGAGGACAAGAGGATTTACAGAAAATAAAATAAACAGGCAAGAAATAACAAAATGCAAAAGAAAACATAAACCATAATAAAGAAACCGAGAAAAAGGAATCATAATAGATCAGATAAAGAGTTAAGTATTGCATACACATTAAAGTCTGTTTGACAATTGAGAAGCAGGTGGGGGGAGGACTTCTTGGCCTTGAATATTTCGATCGCTTCGAGGGTAGCAGTTTTTTCTGGTCTATTGCAGATATGTAAGACAGACATAACATCTTCTTGTGTCTTTAAAGCGTGTCCGGAATCTTCGAGGTGGTTTGCATAGTGGGAAATACGATCTCGTTTTCTATACGAGTCAAAATTGCGGGTCGATAATCCCACATAGAATCTGTCGCAAAGCGCACAATTCAGGCGGTAAACTCCAGATTGGAAATAGGAGCTCGTCGTATACAGGACTGCCTCACACGCTCAAAAATTCCCAGTGTGCGCCTAATTTTCTGGCATCTGTCTTCAACTCTGTCCTCAATATCATGAACAGTAATGGAATAAACAAGAGATTTTAGATGTCCCCATAAATCACAATCCATAGGATTGAGATCGGGAGATCTACCAGAAGATCTACAGTTATACGTATATATGCTACGCACAGATTGTGAAATTGCACAATTCACGAAATGAGTAAGTTTTTGCTCATTTCGTGAACTGTACAATACCCTTGTACAGTTCGTGAAATGTGCAGAGTTTTTCACGATTCATGTAATGTGCACAAAGATTTCTGCTAATTTCATGTATTTTGCAGCTAGAGAGAACCTATGAAAGCTGCTTCCTACTGTTACTGCACGGAGGCTCATTGACGAATGCAGTGGAGCTGAAATAAACATGGGGTCTTGCTTATCGATACTTAGGGGGTTTAAGACCATTGTAACCGGCATTAAAAAGCCGTAAACCCATTAAAAATTATCAAATAATCAGGATAGGAACAGTTTTACATTCGTCTATGATAATTTACTTGACATTCCTAACACAAAGCCCTCTCCCCATCGTGATATATATATGTGGCCGTGTTAACGATCTGACAGAGCTGATAAAATAGGAAGTAAAAAGATAAACCTTTTTAATTGATAAAGTTTATATAAACATTTTTTTTTATATCTTACCAACAAAAAAATAACACAAATGAATAATTATAAAAGTTTTACTTTTCTTAAAAAAAAGTGTTAAATAATCAAATATTTGGTAAATTTAAAAGTTTAAAATTCAATACTCTAAACGGCAAAAAAATATCAAAAATAGATTCTTCTTCTAAAATATCTATATGTTATCTATTAAATACTTCTAAAATGTACATTGCTCAAAAGAATTAGGGGAACACTTCTGAAAACATTTGTAAATTCTCAAGATTAAGACTTCCGATAAAATGTATCATAGTTTTTTGATAAATTAGATACGGTTTATTGAAATCACTGGGTGTTTTGTCGAATTTCTTTTTTTCCGTGGGTTTAAAGTGAAAACGCCAGAGACCCTCTAAAAACAGAATGGTCATAAACATATGACAAAAGTCACATAGTCTTCAAACAGCATTAATTTGCATGTTAAAGCTCTGATACAATATTCGGGCGTTTAATTGAGACAAAATGAGACAACTCAGGCTGCAGGAAGTTGCAAGAGCTGTTACGCTGCTCCAAGAACGCTACTCAATCAGATTCGTCACCAGACAGCTCCAAGTGTCACCTTCAGTGATCCATCGTGCATGGAATCATTTCCAACAGAGTGGTCGTTATTCGCGAAGGGCTGGACAAGTACGCAGACGCATAATGACAAGAATGCAGGACCGATATCTTCAAACTTCTGCTTTTCGCCGACGAACACCAACTGCTAGAGACTTGCAAAAAGACGTACATGCGGCATCTGGAGTGGTTGTTTTTGACCAAAGAGTCAGAAACAGACTACGGGAAGGTCGTTTGAGAGCCAGAAGAACGAATCGTCTGGGAATGAGCTGTAATGAATGAATATAACGTAAAATAATGATAGTCGAAATTGGTTTCAAGGAACCTGGTTTATGGAACCATTCTGGTTCATTGGAACTTTCGTACCGCATCTCATGCGCCGACACCGAGAAGCTCGACGTCGGTTTGCCTAACAGCACATTAACTGGCAGCTGCGTTAGTGGCGGTCTGTTCTCTTTATATACGAGTCCAGATTTCGCCTAACTCGTTGCGATTGACGCCGGCGTGCGTGGAGACGCTTTGGAGAGCGCTTTGCAAAAGCAACAATGTGACAGGCAGACAGAATGGGATGTGGTTCAGTCATGGTTTGGGAGCGAATCTCTATCGACAGCCGTACTCATCTCGTTGTTGTCCCAGGAGGTCTCAGTGCTGAAGTCTATATCAGGGTATCACGTATATTTGGTTAATTCATTATGGAGGAGTGATTAGAGTGAGAACAAATCAAGCAGAGTGGATAAATTAATGGCCTTTATTTAATTTTGCTAAATACTTGCTATTAACGAAGATAAATAAATAAATAAATCTAATAACTTCACAACGGAGTGGCAAGCTTTGGCAACAAAGTTTCAAGCAAAATAATTTAAGTTACACAAAGTCTAAGGCAAAATTAATAGCAAGCCTCCACTCAAATATTGTTAATGCACTTTACACAAACTTAATATCTTTCTTTTTTTAAATCTCAATAATTTTATTCTTCCTTGTCGGTGAATCTGCAGCGCTTGGAGGGCACAATAGAATACCGTTTATTGATGAGGATACGTTAAAATCTTCCCACAGACAGGTGAGCGAAACCGGAGTATAATGTATGAAATATATCAATAAACATTGTAAGATGGTTGGTTGGTTTTCTAGAAATTTTTAGCGTCGACTACTAAGGTCATTTTGCGCCTTTTACACAACTTATATCTGTATGCAGCCCAGGACAAACACAAACATCCATGCCCACGGCGGGATTCGAACCCACGACCAGGGGGACTCGAGAACTAGAAAGCCTACACATTGTAAGACAGTTAATTTGCCACTTCTCAATAAACTTAGCAGTCTAACTTAACTTCAATAACTTCTTCTTAAAGAGTCTAATGCTTACTGGCTAACTTATCTACGGAAAGCAAGGCATGAGGAGCCCATGGCCACGTGACTTGGGAAACCCCCCCTTTACCTGCTGTTTACTTAACTAGAAAATTTGCTCCAGCCTCCAACACTGATTTGCCGTCCTCCTGGGAATTGCTCCGATACGTGGGTGAGGAATTGTAAACGATTCGAGTGTGATACAGGTAAGTATCGTCGTGCTTTCCCGCTGAACGAAGGAATCCCGCTGGGCTGCCTTATTCTGACCGTCGCTTCGTATTACTCATTGATCTTATGCTTGCTTCCTTTCTCTTGTATCGATAAGGATGACTTTTTCTATTGGCGTGGGACCCGTACGAAGAGCTGCGTCCGTCGCTAAACGTCTTAGCTTCCCGGCTCCGCTTCCAATCTCTTTGACCCGCCGGTTAATAAGACTCTCTAGACAGACAGCACTTCTCTCTTCCTTTTCTTCTTATTGTCGGGCGTTTTTCCTTGCCCATATCCACGGGTCTTCGCCCGGAGTTCTTCCTATGTCTTAATGACTTCCCTCCATATTCTCTTGTGTCTCTCTTTTTTTCTTTCAATGGCGACGCCTCGCGTTTCTCTTGCCGACTCTCTTTCTCTTTTTTCATTGGTCGTCTCTTCTTATTTTCTTCCAATGATCTTCCGACCGGTATATTCGTTGCGACGGGGAAGGACAATGGTCAAGAACACACCCGATCTTCTGCCTTATCTTCTATTAAATCATTGCGCTTCTTCTGTCTTCTCCCTGTCGCCTCTAATTGATTTGATGCAGGGACATTCTGGAAGGTCACGTTGTGCCTGCTGCTTGTGTTGTGGACGCTGTGTTTGTTCTTATGCAGGATAATGCTCGTCTGCATACGGTACATGCCACTCAGGAATTTCTCCAAGAACGGAACATTGGAATGCACAGCAATGAGTCCGGACATTAATCCGATCGAACATGTGTGGGACATGCTTGAAAGACGCTAAGGCAACGTCCAACAAGTCCACAATCACTGCGCGATTTTTCGCAGGTTCTCATTAAAGAATGGGAGAACATTCCCCAAGCAGACATCCGTCGACTTGTGCGGAGCATGCATCGCAGATGCGCAGAGGTCCTGCGAGCTCGTGGAGGGAATACACTTCACTAGAGAACACTTCTAGGGAGACGTGTATCCAGAGATATCTTGAGACCCCTTCTTGAGAATACATGTAGTTTTCTGACTTTAGTTTCACCAGGGGTTACGTCTAGCATTTGTTTTTTCGATAGATGCTTGGAAAACTATTCCATACACTTGTTTATTTGTTGAATAAATTGAGACCGCTTCATGTGTTCATGGGGTTGTACGGATATTTTCATTCATTTAAATAACATAGGCGTTATGAATTGTGTTCCCCAAATTCTATTGAGCAGTGTACATTCGGTTTTAACGTGGCTCAAAAAGTCTTCTTCAGATCAAACCTCACACAATATAAACTGAAACCTCCCATAGAACCGTATCTGCTAGGTTTAACAACTTTTTTCGCAAAATCCTGTTAACTTTTGGAACCGATTTCCTGAGCAACTAAGATATAACATAATGAAGTGTATATAAACCAGAGACGATCAATTAACGAGACCTGAAATTTGAGCATTTTTTGTGTTATACGCATCTCTCTCTGCGCAGGTTTGTGTTGCATTCGACAACTCCAGGGGGCAACAGAACCCAATGACGTCATCAAGAGAGTCAGTTTCGGTTTTTCCATCTTGAGCGCTTATTAGGTCAGAGACGATCTATTAACCAATTGAAAGTGGCTGTTGAGACGATCTTCACCATATTTCAATTTACCAGCGACCGTTGAAGAATTTGTCTGACTGTCTCTGCAATTTACTTTCATTTTTACTGAATGCAACTACGGAAGGCATTGCAACTTCATTTATACTTCATTCATTCACAGTTCATTCATTTGATCTTCTAACAAACGTTTTTAGGCAAGTTCTTGACACTTGTAGAAAATAATTACTTGCGTTTTAAAACACGCTTGTTAAATTTTGTATTGAAATTTTCCTAAACTGATGGCATTCTGTTGCAATGTGTGAATTATCAGATTTCAGAAATTTAAATTATGTAATGAAAAAGTAAATTAAATACTTCATTTACTAATATAAATAAATATATAAATAAAAATAAATAATCTGTACAGCGGGGGAAGGGGAGACGATATATTAACGTCCCTGGGGGTGGGGGGGGGGGTAACGTTTACTTGGAATGACGTCATTTAATTCTCGTCTGTGTGTCATGAAGTGTCCCTAGAGTTGCATTCGACAACTCCAGACGGCGCCACTGCAAAAAATATAACAAGTTTGCTATGGGAAAACAATGAAATGTCATGTCTCGTTAATTGATCGTCTCTGATATAAACGGACTGTAGCAATCAGAATTTACATGCTAGACTTTTAATTTCTTTGTACTTTATGCACCGCCAAATAAAATTGCATGCATTTTATTTTCTTATCCCAATATTTAATTTATTTTATTTACAAATTGGGATCCAATACGTCCATCCAGGACCTGTATGGCCAGAGGCCGACGAGTTGGGTCCTTGGATGGACCTGGATTCACGACTGATGTATGATAGTCGCAGCAGCCGGGGGGGGGGGCCCCGTTAAGATTGTCCATCCAGTGACTAGCCGTGCCTGATGTAACTTAACTTCACAGAAGTTGTGTTCAGTGAAACCCCACCAGGCCACGGCCTCCCCATTATTATTATAATAAAATATTTGGAATGAATAAAAGATTCAAATATAATACAAATAAACCATTAAGGAATGACTAACCAAGAACCGAAAGACTACACTAAACCATTCGCGGAACCATATTTTTCAACTGCCTTATGTTAACATTGAAACTTTCGAATGGATCAAAATGATACCATTAAACCACGCACTTATGAACCAATTTGCATTATCATTAATTTTACGTTATATTCATTCATGACCCATCATACCAAGATGTTTGATATATTACATGAAATATTTTAGCATTGAAATTTCCAATGGACCACAATGGTTCCACTAAACCAGGTGCCTTTGAACCAATTTCGGCTGCCATTAATTTTACGTTATATTCATTCTTGACACATCATTCCAAGTTATTTGATATGCCACTTTCCCTATTTTAACATTGAAAGTTTCAAATGGACCATAATGATACATTAAAGCACGTACCTTTGAAGTAATTTTGACTATCATTAATTTTACGTTATATTCATTGATAACACTTCATTCCAAGTTGTTTGATAAACAGGGTGTACATAAAAGGTCCGAAACATATTATCTGTGTATTACCAAAAAAGTAATAAAGATAAACATAAACGGATTTCAAAATATGAAACTGTAACTGAAAAAGTTTTATTGTGTTTCACAATTTCGCCGCTAAAGTGCGGGAACTGTACATACGGGTTATTAAAACAAAAGATGGCTACTCCACAGGAGAGAGCACGGACGGACAGTGTATTGGTTTATCGAAACGAAATCGGTGACTCAGATACAGAGAAATTTTAGAAGACAATTTAATAAGGAACTACCATGTCGAAACAGCATTTTGGATTGGGAGAAGAGGTTTTTGGAAAAAGGCAGCGTGCTATGCAAAAGAAAAAGTTCATCGGCTTCGGTGGCTCAGTGGTTGCGTGATCACCTCTGATGCCCGAGGACGCGGGTTCGAACCCGGCCGAGGACGACGAAGATTTTTTTCATGGGGAAAGTCCTGATATCACGCACTTCCTTTGGAAGTGGAGTAAAGCCGTTGGTCCTGTGTAGTCGTTTGGCAGCTGCAAGTTAAAGAACCCTTGCAAGGCAAAATTTGCGGCCCCTATAACGCCGTCATGAAATATCATAGCAGTTGAAAAGGACGTTATTACTAAACAAACCAAACCAAACCAAAAGATTTTCAGGCCGCCCAGGCATAGCAGATGAGGATGTGGAAAGAGTTAGAGACGCGTTTGATCGGAGCCCTACAAAAATCGAAGAGAACAGCTTCCAGAGAATTGGCGTTGCCTAAATCCACGGTACATAAAATCGTACGTAAGACGTTACAATTGGATCCATACAAGATTCAGCTTTACAAGCTCTCCAACTAGATGACAAACTGAAACGTACGAAGTTTGCTGTTTACATGATAAACAGGATTGAAGACGATGGCGATTTTCTTCAGCGTGTTGCTTTCTTCCGACGAGGCGAAATTCCACGTTTCCGGACATGTTAACCGCCACAATGTTCGCATTTGGGGATATGAAAATCCGCAGAGTGTCCGTGAAATGGAAAGAGATAGCGCAAAAGTTAAACTCTGGTGCGGGCTTATGCACTATCGCGTATTAGGACACTTCTTCTTTGCGGAACCAACTGATACTTCCATTACGTATCTGGACATGTTGCAGAATTTTGTATTCCCGCAATTAGATGAACTACAGCCCGATATTCTCTTCCAACAGGGTGGAGCACCGCCACATTGGGGGACAGTTGTTCGTGCCGCTTTGGACGAAAAATTTCCATGTCGTTGGATAGGAAGAGATGGACCTATCTCTTGGCCCCCCTCAATTACCCGGCATTACGCCACTTGTGGGGGTTCGCGAAGGACCAGGTGTTCAAGACAAAAGATAAGGAAGTGTGAATTTGAACCGCCGAATCAAGTTTGCTATTAACAAGGTGGATGTCGATATGCTCAAAAGAACATGGCAAGAAACTGATTATCGGCTAGATATCCTCCGTGTGACCCATGGAGCACACGTTGGGGTCTACTAACTTGGTTTAATAATAAAAAAATGACTTAGTTTCGAATCTGCAACCCGGAACATTGAATCATGATAATGTTTTTAGATGCAACAAATAAATAAATATTTTATATAGTACATAAACCTTTTATTTATTTATCAATGGACGAGTCTACAGAATCATGTACATCGGTAATAGTGAATAAGGGCTTAGAATAACTGATGTATGAAATATAAGCACGAGTATCGAGTCTCTCGAAATGTCGAGTAAACACAGTGTCTATACTGAAGGTTCCTCTCCTTACTCGCGTCTGTGGTCACTATCGAATGCGGGAGAACAAACACGGCACGTGTAAGCTTTTTGCAGTATCTAAAATAATAAAAAGAGTGTATTTTGTATGACAAAAAATTAGAATTATTTACGCGTAACGCTCTTTTTAGCCGGAAAGTTATTCTTAACTATAAAGAGGAAGGAATTTGTAGAAATAAATTAAGCACTTCAAAGTAAATGTACATAGAAATTATGTAAGCAGGGCGTAAATTATAGATAAGTTGAAGACTTCAAAAACCATCAAAAGATCTAAATGTTTCAAAATAATAAATTATGAATTAAATTGTGAAATATAAAATATATTTATTGTAATGGAAATGAGTTTATTCCAATACACTAGGATTCATTAGTCTTCATTCAAAACGCTAAAAACAAAACAGTAGGCCATTACATGGCTAGGTAAGGGGACGAAGTATAGTTGCGCTATCTGTTGCCACACATTAATATATTTCATAATATCTCTGTAGTAAAGATTTAAAGAAGAATGGTTTTACCGCCAAAGCGGATAAATGGAGCACATTTTCGTGTTATAGCATCATACATGGTTATATAGAATTAACCAACATTTTAAAACACTTTAGAAAAAATATATAAATATGAAAACTAAATTGTAAATTACTATTTATGTAAACAAGTGTATAGAGAGAATTTGAACGAATAAACTTGAAGAACTGAAAGGTTAAATGGAGAGTGAAGTTATTCTTTATTTATTTGAACAAATAAAATTTGTTCGTACTTGTTCGTGCTCTGGTTTGGTGAAAACAGAGTGTAAAAAAGTTAATTCGTTTTCCAGTTATCGTAATAAATAATAAGCTCCGTATGAATAATAAAATTCTTTTGATTTAGAGACCGTTCTGCCCTTTCAATAATCGTCATTCACGTGCATCCTCCACGCGCACCATCTCATTAACGTTTTGATCACGTGCAGACCCAAACCGATGTGCTCGGGTACCTCTACTAGTGTGCTAATAAAAACTGTTGCTCAACAACAATGGTCACGTGTCTTTTCAGTTCCGGCGTGTGCTTCAAGCCGGCGCCAACAATGGTTAAACGTGCATCAACAATGGAAAACTGTTTCCGTAAGACTTTTTGGTGTCGTTTTTCGCATCACGTTTTTTGTAGATAGATGTCCAGCCTTAAAACATTATCATGTTAAAACTTTTTCAGTTACAGTTTCTTATACTGAAATCCGTTTCTGTTTATCTTTATTAGTTTTTTTGGTAATACACAGATAAAATGTGTCAAATCTTTTATGGAATCCCTGTATTACATGCCATATTTTAGCATTGAAAGTTCCAATGAACCATAATGGTTTCACTAAACCAGGTGCCTTTGAACCAATTTTGACTATCATTACTTTTACGTTATATTCATTCATGACACATAATTTCAATTTATTTGATATATTACATGCCGTATCTTATCATTGAAAATTTTTGAGGGTGTCATAAGCGTATCGTTTACGACTATCGTCACGTTGGTTCATGCGCTGAACTATATTATCAATTGGAGAAAACCGTAATTAATAATGCACTTCCCCACAGAATTCTGATGGTGGAGGGCTTTCTGCAAAGTGAGGATATGCAAAGCATCGAGTGGCCAGCAAGATCTCTGAATATGAATTCGATTGAGCATGCATGGAAAAAAAACGTACATAATAACGTTTAATTCGCTCTTATTTTATCATTTCGAGTTGTTCGATGTACAACTTGATATATCTTATTGCTGTAAAATTGCTGTACAACAATAAATAAACAAGATGTGAGAAAATAGAAGCTTCGTGAGTTTATATAGTGTTTAGTTTTAAAAATACACTATTCCTGTGTATATTGTGTAATATACCAGGTCTGACAGCGACGTATTGGATTAGCGTTCAGTGTGTTCTCTGCTCCATAAGTCTGTAGTTGAGATTTCATCTATTCCAAAAATTGCGATGCACTATCTCTCACCTCATTATCTGTTCCATGTGAGCGACTGAAAAATTTTGTAATTTTTCGAGAAACGATTCCACCACCTCTTTTAAAGTTCAATATCGATGTTGAGGAAGGTTTATATCTAACTTCCTTTAAAATCTTCTAACTGCACTTCTCCGTTAGTTTCTAAAGCCCAAAAATTAAGCAAAAACTGTGGAATGGAACAACAAAAAAAGAGAGGGAAACCTCTAATCTACAAGGAGATTTGTAATACCGGATACGTATTTCGGCTACCAAATAGCCATCTTCAGCGATGAGAAAAGTCAACTAAAGTTAATAAAGCCTTATTGCTCAAGAATATATCGGGTTTTGCAAAAGTTCTGTTACACATGTGAGGACCCCCACAAAAATGACATAAGTACGTGTGTGATGAAGTTAGACTCGGTCAAAATTGATATTGGTGTGTACACAGGCGCAGTCTAAAAGTCCGACAAACTTTACGGATGTAGTCTTTATTCATTGTGTTCACACGCGGTTTACAGATGCTTTCTGCTGGTCGACGTTGCTGTGACGGATCTTGCAGGCCTTGCTCTCGATATGCGCCCACACGCAGTACTCAAGAGGGTTGAGGTCGGGCGACTGAGGAAGCCAAAAGTCCTTCGACCAGAAGTTCATGTTCGACCCCAACCACTCTTGAATGATCTTGGCACTGTGGCTCGGGATACTGTCCTGTTGAAACACGTAGTCCACATTCTTCGTCCCCTTTTTCACCCAGGGCAGAACGTTCTTGGTCAAGATATCGTTGTAGTCGGTCGCGGTAAGCCTTAAGCGGTCGGGAACCAGATTGGCAGCATTTTCATGCCATTCGACGCCACGACGCCGAGCATCATCACTGAGGCCGGGTCCTTGGTTGTAGTCACGTAACGGACCTCAGAGATGTCCTGGACGAAGCTGACCACGCGGTCGTTCTGCTTGTTGACAACCGGGTCGACCAACAATGCGATTGCCATCCGTTGAGAAGGCGACGACAGCGCTCCCGACGTTTTTCTCGCATGCCATCCGTCAGCAGAGATCTTTCCACGCACCTCAAAGTCTTTCCACCCTCTTCCTTGATGGCTCTGGACATTGTGGCCACAGAAGTCTTCTTTTTCTTCGCGAACTGTGTCATTTTGAGAGTGGGGTCACGTTCGAAGACTTTTCTGACACCCACACAATTGATAACGCGATGTTTGCCTGCACGTGGGTGATCTTTGAGGTCTTCCCCTTCCTTCAGCCTTTCTGCGACTCTGTGGACAGTCATCTGACTGATGAAGAGCTGCTTAGCAATGTCAGACTTGTTATGGCCCGCGCGAAGGAGCGCAAAGATCTCGATTCTGTTATATTCCATCGCAATATCCTTGCATCCGAATCGCATTCATTCCACCTATATACGTGTAATCAAACTATCTAATCAAATAACGGAGAACATGCGAGTTCGTCACAAGAAACAATTTGAATGTGCGAGCTTTGCAAATATCAGGTCGTTGCATATCAAATGCCGGATTTCGAGGTGGGTTCCGCGCTTCAGCACGGTTTCCACGTTTAGTAGCAAGTACCCAAACAGAGTGGCATTCCCAGGGATAAACCTATCAGCGACCAGCTGCCTGAAATTTGCATGTCTGCGATGATATTTAATAGCGTTTGAACCTAAGCGAAGATAGTCATGACTTCATACGAATTACGTGTGATAATGCATTACAAGTTTAGGTTGAAACACACTGCATCCAACACCTTTCGAAACATCAATAAACGAACGTAATGTCCAACGTTGTTTCCGAAAATTCCGAGCGGAAGTGACGGACCTGGCAAATGAGCCACGCGGCAGACCGCCCAACGTGTTGAATGACGCTGATCTGAAGCGATCTGTGGAAGAGGACCCGTCAAAAACTGCTCGGGACCTTGCAGGGGATCATGTTGTATCAGCGTCGACTGTCAGTAGACATCTTAGGGCCATCGGCAAGGTGAAAAAGCAGGACAAATGGGTCCCACATGAACTTACGGAAAACCAAAAAGAGCGTCGGTTGGATTTGCTTTTGCGCCATGAAGAAGCGGGGATTCTTGATCGCATTGTCACCTGCGACGAGAAGTGGCTTCTATATGACAATAGGAAACGGTCAGCACAGTGGCTGGATGCTGATGATCCCCCGCGACAGTTCCCTAAACCTCCGTTGCACTCCAGAAAGCTCATGGTTACAGTTTAATTGAACATCCGTGGTGTAGTTCATAACAGCTTCCTGCAGCAGGGGGAGACGATCACCGCTGCGACCTACTGTCGTAAACTGCATCGTATGCACACAAAACTATGTCAGCAACAACCTGCACTTGTGCATCGCAAAGGCGTCCTTCTGCTGCAAGACAACGCGCGTCCGCACGTTGCACGAACGACCGTGCAGGCGCTACAGGCGCTGGGCTACGAGGTGCTTCCACACCCCCCGTACTCACCGGACCTCTCCCCTACCGACTACCATCTTTTCCAGAGCCTGGACAATTTTCTCCGAAGGAAAAAGTTCCTAACTCAAGCAGACGTCGAAAACTCATTCCGGGAGTTTACTGAGACCCGTAACCATGGATTCTATCGGAGAGGGCTCGAGAAGCTGCCAAATCGTTGGTAACGATGTTTGGATTGCAATGGGGGTTATTTCGAATAGCACGTGTGAAGGAGTCCTTTCTAGAGGGCCATCAAAGATGACCTCTGCAATCCGACATTTGATATGCAACGACCTGATATACATTGTTATATCATTGAATTATGACCACCCGCTTAGTAATTGGAGTAGCCACCCTTTGCCGCTATAACTGCTGCTAAGCATCGTGGCATGGACGCAAGAAGTGCGCGGTATGTGTCCGATGGTATGGCAGTCCATTCCGCTTGAAGCGCTGTCCACAGAGCTTCGAGAGTCATAGGTGGAGGGTCCAGCTACCGTACATGGCGATCAAGGTGCTCCCACAGATGTTCGATTGGATTGATGCCCGGCAAATTATCGGGCCAAGGGAGCATTCGAAAGTCAGTACAGTGTTCTCGAACCAATCCAGAAGGAGACGTACCTTGTGGCAGAGTGCATTGTCCTGCTGGAACGCACCATCACATTGTGGGAACATCGTGAGCATGTACGGGTGTACATAGTCCGCTACGATTGACAGATAGCCACAGGCATTCAAATTGCCCTCTAGACGAATCAGTGGACCTAAATGTACCCAACAGAAGATCCTCCACACATGCACACTACCCCAACCAACCTGTTTCCGGCCCACATTAGCCTCCTGCAGTCTCTTTTCATGGCGTTCACGACGCACTCGCCATTGCCCGTCAATCTTATGGAGCAAAAACCTTGACTCGTCGGAGAAGGCGACTTTAGCCCACTCGTCTGTGGTCCAATGGCGGTGCTCACGTTCAAAGTCTAGGCGTCGTTGACGATGACCCCTGGTCAACATGGGTGCAGCAACCATGCGTCGACTGTTCATGCCATCCGTAGCAGGGTGCGTTCAACGGTAATGTCGGATACACGTCTGTTGGCACCACTGTTGAATCCGGTGGTCAGTTGATGGACTGTGGCTTTCCTGTCACCTTTTACCATCCCGTTGGTCGATGGCTCGTCACCCTTTACAGTGATGGCGTTGGGACGTGTTTTCTGTCCCTGCTGTTCACTCTTTGTACACCTTCACTACAGCGGACCGTGAACAGTTCACAAGTCGCGCAGTTTCGGAGATGGGGCCACCCTTGCTGCGGTAGCCTATTATCATCCCTTTTTGGATGTCCGTTAAATCCGGACGTTTACCTGCCGTTTGATGCACCAGCATTAAAGCTTTCTCAGCCTGTTATGCAAATTTTGCAAATGTATTCGTTGTTGTGGAGAACCATGCGTGTGCCTTGAAGGGGTGCTGGTCATAATTTATTGATATGATAGTGTATTAATTGAATTTGAAATGTTCACGTGAAACAACGTGAATATTGGCAATTATTATTTTAACAATTATAAAAAACAAAAACAAAAAGAAACCTAATTATCGCGCAAACTGCGCGCCGGCCCCGTTCATAATAATAATAATAATAATACTACTACTACTACTACTACTACTACTACTACTACTACTACTAATAATAATAATAATGCATAATGAGAAAAACTAAGAAAATAACAATTGCCCCTCTCCCCACCTTGTCTATATATTCTTGAGCAATAAGGCTTTATTAACTTTAGTTGACTTTTCTCATCGCTGAAGTTAGCTACTTGGTAGCCGAAACACGTATCCGGTATTTCAAATCTCCTTGTGGATTAGAGGTTCTCGCCCTTTTTGGTTCTAAAGCCCAAATTCGTAGGTATATATCGTGAATAATCAAATTTTCGTGTAAGTTCTAATCACCGATCACTTTTTAGTATTTGAAATTAATACTATCAAATAAACAGATGTAGAAGCGTATATCTAAAACAGGATCTTGCGACGCACGAGTTGAGATGTTACTGAGGTTCCCACGATGACACACTCTTGAGGACACTATTCGAAAAAGAAGAGCAAGAAAATTAATTAATCATTTGTTATACAGGGTGTTTCTAAATTATCTACCGTATTATACATGTTTATTACTCAAAAACTATTACAGATTTTAACTTAATTTTTTTTGTTCACGTAGAAAAACTCAAAAAGTTTCTTAGCATGTCTTAATAAATTTCAATGGGCCCTCCATTTATGGCGTGAAGGACTTGAAAGCGAAACTCGATTTTCTCCCATCTTCGGGCTAGCATTTCGGTGGTGAATTCAGCGACTGCTTCAATTATTCTGTTCTTGAGAGTTTCAATGTCCTCAACGTTGGTCTTGTACACTCTGTCTTTCACATATCTCCAGAAGAAAAAATTCAGAGGGTTCGCATCGGGTCCCCTTCCAATCCATCGTCCTGGAAAGTTCGTATCAAGGCACTGCCTAACTTGCGGGTTCCAGTGGGGAGGTGCTCCAATGTAACGTGGAAGAGTTAAAAGTTAATAAAAGAAGAGTGTGTAACGAAAAATAAAGATAAATGTTTATTATTGAAATAAAACTTTTCTTTATGATTTCTATCTCAATTCTACTTGAAAAGATACAGAACTGATCATCTTGTCAGTATTCAGGTAAGTTATTAACAATCTTTTTCTTTTATAATGAAAATACTGTAATCTCAATTTTAATTAACAGAAAATACTGTTGTTGCAGAAAAACGCAAATACGGAATAAGATGATGCTGACTCCAAGATCACGGAAACTTTCCTCCGCAAAGAGAATGATGCTGTAAGTAAATATCACCGTCTTCACAGAAAATCTCGTTGGAAGTTCTAGGAGGATGGCACGCTGAGGATTCACTGCTGATCACTAACAACACTATCTGCAAAAGAAAGAATAAAGAAGCATCAAACTCTTATCAGACAATATATAAGTCAATATGTAGACATCAGTAAAATCAAAAGAGTGTAATGCTGATGTAAATAAATAAAGATAATTATTTGCCAATATGCAATTCTAAGTTCTATTCCCAATAAAATAGCTATGTTGTAAAGTATTAGAGTGTAGATAATTTTACTTTCCTTATAAACGCCAAATTAAATTGATTTTCACTCTTCACACTTCAAATCCTCATTCATGATAAATATCTTCTTAATATGATAACTTAAAGTGTTCCAGATAGAGAATTCTTTTCGGAAAACTTGACTCGACGAGAGCACCTCAATTATGCAATTGTGCTCTTTTATGGACTACTTAAATTAGAAAAATTTCCAATAGAAATTTAGACACTTAGATATTAGAGCATTTCAATCATGCAATTATGCTCCTTTAGAAAGTACGTAAGTCCAGATAAATTTCAAGTAAAGAATTAAACGTTTAGATATTTCTTTCAGATTAAGAGCATTGCAATTTTGCAATTATGCTCCGTAACTCTTGTTGGAAAAAATCTTGTAGGAAACCACTTGTTCCACAATGCATGTAACACTTTAATCCAAATGGTAAAATACCCTCGGTCGTATGTTTATGCTTAAATTCGTTAATCTCTGGGAACATTTCTCTACTCAAGTTAATTTCTCTTAACCAGGTAATATTATCGTGGCATAAGTGTCCGAGTAGCTATAAAGCTAGAAGAGGTTAAAAAATCGTTACCGTGCGCTTTTGACGAAACGTTAATCACAGCCTTTTCCGTACTGGCAATTTCCATCCACTTTTCGGATACGGGTTGCGGTCGTACTGCTCCGCTCGTCTGTTCGTTGCTCTCTTCACGATTTCCTTTACATGAATAAATGAAAGAACAGATTAGTCCCCGAAGTTTCACGGTGGCGCAACAAAACCTTATTGTATGAAGCTCCTAATCTAGAGCTTTATTATTGTAATCTTTTGACTCGCTGAAATTACTCCTAGCACTACTGCGAAACAGGTAGCGAACCACAGTGGCCGTACTTTATCGGGCAGAGTAAATGTTCGTCATTAGTTCTTCGCGGTCACCTCGCTTTTCTCCCGCTTCATATGCCTTCGCCACGTTTTCGCTTTTTTCGATAGATTTTCTCTGGAGCTCGGCTTCTTTTCTTCCTTTCACCGAACCGACTTTTATTTTTCTCCAATTCCACCGTTCTCCCCCTTCGCTCTCGTGCGCTCGTCTCGTTTTCCTCTCGTTTCTCGAGACGACTCCATTTTCGCTGTCGCGAGGAAGACCTCTTCTATTTTTTACTTCTCTACGGGTAAAAATTCTAGGAAGATTAAATTTTATTTTTATATTTTCCGATCTTCTCTTTTCTTCCAAATCCCGTGACATCCATCTTGTTTGTAGACTATGTTGGGTTGCAGTTCTTCCACCTGTGGAATCAGGTGGCTCTCCAGCATATCTAGATAGGTTGCAGTGGTAACGGAAAATAACTTGAAGAGCCATGGCAATCGCATTGTCATCTTTTCTGATGAAAAAACCTTCACGGTCGACCCGGTCGTCAACAACCAGATCGACCGCTTGGTCAGCTTCGGCCAGGCCATCTCCGAGGTCCGCTACGTGATTACACCCAAGCACTCGGCCTCAGTGATGATGCTCAGCGTCATGGCGTCGAATGACATGAAAATGCCATCAATCTGGTTCCCAACCGGTTACAGGCTTACCGCGGCCGACTACAAGGACCATCTCGACCAAGAACGTTCTGCCCTGGGTGAAAAAGGTGACGAGGAATGCGGACTACGTCTTTCAAAAGGACGATGCCCCGGCCCACAATGCCAAGACCGTTCAAGAGTGGTTGGGGTCGAACATGAACTTCTGGTCTAAGGACGTTTGGCCTCCTCAGTCGCCCGACCTCAACCCTCTTGACTATAGCGTGTGGGCATATCGAGAGCAAGGCCTGCAAGATCCGTCACAGCAACGTCCACCAGGTGAGAGCATCTGTGAACCGCGTGTGGATCGCCATGAAGAAAGACTACATCCATAACGTTTGTCGGGCCTTTAGGCCTCGCCTAGAGCGTGTGCTTGCCGCCGATGGCGGTTGCATAGATTAATATGCATTGTATATACACCAAAATCAATTCTGACAATAAAAACTGTGTCTAACTGCATCACACACGTAGATATGTCGTTTTTGCGGAGGCCCTTACATGTGTAACAGAACTTTTGCAAAACCCGGTATTTGGCGGAATACTGCCATGATTTGTAGTTTGCAGTTCCGGTCGTTTAATGATGAGGCAGAGTAAAAGTTAAACAATTAAAGGTTCTACTGTTTTTGTCCTTGTTTTTGTTCATATCCGAGAGAGCTGAGACTTCGGTCGGGCAGTTCAAAATTTCCCGTATCGTGAGTTTTGGCTTGATTAAAATTTCGTCTGGCGGCGAATTTGCTTGATGGAGCAACAAATAACATGTGAAACGGAATCACACCTTATTGTTTCTAGAATATTACGAATAAAGTTTTTATGATTATTGTTTTTACAATTGTGACGCCCCAACTGTTTCACGACACCCGACCCAGGTATGCAGTAACCAACAGCAAAACTGCCACAGTAGAAGGCGATCACCAGGTTCTAGAATTAATTAGTGTGTTTCGGCACTACATGCACACATGCCAGGATGTTATAAAAATGCATTTTAATTTTAACTGAATAAATATTAACCCAGATTAAGGTGTAGTAATAATAACACAACAACCTGTTGTGTTGACAAATTAACAACCAAAAATTAACAGATCAAGATTGCAAAATAAAAATTACACATACTCAATAGAGGCAATAAATTTAAATGATTAGTTTTCACAAAAAATCTTAAACTCTTCAACTCGTACTTAACAATTGTCTATTAAATTAAATAGTTATCACTTTAAATAAACAGGCCAGTGTACCACATATAAATGTTAACGTCAATTTTTAGATGAAACTGAATAGTCACTAGATAAGTTTATAGTTACTAAAAGTGTATAATAGAGCCTAATACACTAAAGACTATATTAAAGCACTAACATTGCCATACAAGTGTTTCTTAGTCCTATAAATTCAAGAAAGCCTAAGTTTTGATAATCACAGGAAATTTTCACTTATTAATCAAGGTGGATTTTAATATCTCACTTACAGTAATGTTAATTGAATAGAGTTCAAAGTCTAACCGGAAAACCTTTTTACAGTAACAAACAGGTGTAAACTCACTGGCCTCTCAGGAAATATTACTGTCCTACCTCAGTTTCACGGAATTTAAAACACTCTGCTCTTGAGTCCGTTCAAAATACGCAAATTGAATTGTCAATGGTCCCTTCAAGTGAGCTTGTTCTCTCCTACAATCAGAAGTGGTTATACCATCAGTATTGAAGGCTTAGCTGGCTGATGCAGATTCACTACGATGTAGCTCAGCAATTCCATGGGTTTCCAAAAATTCCAGCTGTGGTTGGGTTGAATACAGGCCATCCCTAGGCTTGCCAAAGCCTAACTCCAGGTAATACTGCACAAGGCTTGCCACAGCCTGTATCCATCTTGTCAAACGTTGAGGGGCTTGCCAAAGCCTCCTTTCTCCAAAATGTTGTATAGTTAAGACTAACTATGACCAAATGATAGCACGTCTTGCTATTCTGAATGCTTCACCACCAGATCAACTGCTTCCCATGGTTACACAGAACAGGCCTGATGTGAAAACGCCAACAAACACTATTGGAAGTGAATGTCGTAATTCCTAGCAAAATGGGATTATATTTTAACAACACATTAATAATGGAAAACAGTTCAAATTAATTAAACAAAATGAACAAGTCTATTTACAATGCAAACTGTTGGCTGACTACAGAATTAGAATCAACAACCCTTACCAATATTACTCATGGTAATAAAAAGGCCCAATTGTATAGAAATTACAATAACTGGCATTTTTTATACACAACACTTCTGTAGTGTTCACAAAAACAAAGAGCTAACTATAATGCACAGAAAACATGCTTTGCATTATATTAAATAAAAAAAAGCATTCTTTGGTTTTCAACACAGCATAACAGCTTACTGTGTTTCTCAGCTCTGAAATTCCATCCTGTTGCTTAGACAGCCACAGCAGCAACTCTCTCTCAACAATCAAAAACTCTCATGCCATTGTTAAAGGAAGAGCAGAAAAAGCAATAAAATTTTTGCACACAATAATGACAAGGCAATTAAATAACAGCTTAAATTCAAAATATAAATAAATAAATAAATAAATAATTCAAATTAGCTGACTGCATAACAAGATATTTTAAACAAAAAACAAATCACTGACGGAACGTCACACAATCAATCAATCAATCATTACGGCTAATATCATAAATATCATTTGAAGAGAATTGATTTGGAGGAATAAAACGTAATCGTATCGAAATTGTTCAGTTTATAAAAATGCATTGAAGAGAATTCTGAATTTAACGTGTGAGTTACTTCTATTGCGTCGTCCTGATCATCTTTGGAGCAGCATTTAAACCTGTTGAAACTTCCTTCGTACCTTCACTGCGGACATAGGCTGAAGCTGTGTAATTTACTTTTCTTTTTTTCATCAATAATTTGACATCTGAGATGTGGTGTTTGATTAAACCGTCATGGACCCATCTTAAGCTATTCTTCTTAAACTCTCGTGCTTCGTACCACTCTACTGCAAGTATTTTTCCCATCTGTATAAATGTAGTCAAGATTCTACTTTCTTAAAGTGGTTTCGCATTTGCACACGTAACTTTACTTTCTGGAGCCTTTTTATACGCGTACAAATGTTCAGCTATCAACCAGTCAGTGCTGACAAAGTGACATACTGTGAATTGTAAAGTACTATATAATTATAACAATATACAGGGTGTCCCATTTAAATCGTACCAGGCAAATACCTCGGAAACTAAGCATGATTTCAAAATACAAACAAGACGTTCATTACACGTATCTGGTGTGCGCTTTCCATTGGTAATGTTAAAACTGACCACCGCCCTGTCCTTCAAGGACACCTTTTCGCAACCTTTTCCCGAATAGAGATAGAGAGATAGAATTCGCACATTCAGATGAGTCTAAATCCATCTCTAATTTATAAATGAAATTGGTAGAGACTTTACAATACAATAAAGGGAGAACAGAGTTTCGCCATTTATTCCCAGCTTTACCAAGGATATAAACTACACTAGAGCCTTCTCGTCCTTATATACAGAAAATATGGTACAATGGAGATATCATATCAGTTATTAATAAATTCTCCCGTTTTAAAAACCTTCGTCGCCTTATTCCTCCCAATCCCCACCCCTATCCTTAATGCCCTTATCAAAATCCATAAGCCTAATATGCCCATAGGCCCTGTTGTTAACTATTCATCAGCTCCTGCCTATGTTGTTGCCAAATCTCTCTCCGCTTTCCTCTTCAACCTTAATATTTTACCTAACACCTATAACATTAAAAAACTCTCTTACCCTCACCTATAATCTTTCTTTCTTCCACACTAATGAGTTCCACTGCCTCATGTCACTCGACATAACTAATCTGTACACTAATGTTCCCGTCCCGGACACTAATGTTCCTTCCCTGTTCCTGACGCCATTGACCTCCTCGCTATTCTCTCCGTCATATCTAACCAAAACTATTTCACCTTTAATAATTCCTTCTCTTCTCAACCCTCTGGCCTAGGAATGGGCTTCCCCCTTAGCAACTTTTTCTCTGAAGTGTATCTCCAAAACCTAGAACTTAACTTTGTTGCCCCCCCCCCCCCTCCTTTCTAATTCCACTATCATCTCTTACCACCTTTACGTTGAGGATATCCTAATAATATTCGATTCCCGCACTACCTCCCCTGCTGCTATCTCTACTATTTTTAATTCCTTCTCCCCCCCCCCCCCCATATCAAGTTCACATTCGAAACCGAAGTTAACAAGTCTATCTCCTTCCTTGACGTTCTCATCACTAATGACCCTGTCACCCAACACTTCTCTTTCTCTGTTTACCGTAAACCTACAATATCTTCTAACCTTATCCACCATTCTTCATCACATCATTCTTCCCATAAACTTGTTTCCCTCCGCTTCCTCATAGATCGAGCTCTCAAGCTACCCCTCAACCCTTCTTCTCGTTCCTCTGAATTCCGCATTATCTGCTCCCTTGCCTCTACGAATTGGTTTTCTCCCTCCACTTTTTCCCGACTATTAAAGAAATAGGTTTCTGTACCTTTCCTTGGCCCCTATATCTCCCACCTAACTAATTTCCTTTCTTCGCTTGGTCTCCACATCTCCTTCCGATCTTTCACTCCCTGTTTCCGTACATTGAACCCTCCCGCCCATACCAATATCAACAGCTATTCCCGTTCCGGTGTATATCGCCTAGACTGCGGAGTTTTTGACAAGTTCTACATAGGACTTTCATCCCGTAACTTCGTTGTTCGTTTTAAACAACATATGACGTCATTCTAGAAGAAAGATGACAAGTCCTATTATGCAAACTCCCTCGCCATCACTGGACACGCACTTAACAAATGTGTAGAAGTGATGCCCATTTTTCATTTTTCTAATGACCCTTTTAGAACCGCAACTCTGGAATCCATAGAGATTTTCAAAGCCAAGTACTCGTCTCCTGACCTCCTCCGTAACTGTCAAACGGATTTCGATATTTTTTTCATTCTTAATTCCGTCTCAGATTTACTGTAATTTTCTTTTTGCATTTTGTTATCTTATTCGTTTATGGATCAGCCTTTCTTTATTCATTTATATCTATCATTTTTTAATATTTTTTATTCTATATTAGCTTGTTATTTATTATCCAATCGCTATTTTTCTGCTTTAATCCAGTTAGTGTATTTCTATATTTTTTAATAATGTACCCAAGGTGGCTAGCGACCGGGAAAAGTCAGGGTATTTTTTGTAACCAGGAAAAGTCAGAATTTTATTCTTCATTCTTATCCAATCAATGTACACCTATGTTGTTTATTTTGCTTCTAACTTCATTGTAGCCAGACTATGTTACTCATTTTATCCAATTATATTACTTCATTGTACCATATTTTCTGTATATAAGGGCGAGAAGCCTCTAGTGTAGTTTATATCCTTCATAAAGCCGGGAATAAATGGCGAAACTAGTCGGAAACTCTGTTCTTCCTTTATTGTATTGTAAAGTCTCTACCAATTTCATTGATAGAAACAATACTACGGACACCCATTTCGTTGCCTAATTTATTAGGTTTGCAAAGGTCTACGGGAGAAAATAGAGATCTAATGCATACACTTCGTTTATTATGAAATGCACACAATTTTATAAAAATTAACACTAGATTTCAATTTCTACTCCGAAGCTTGCGGTAATGGCAATGACATGTTTTTAATACAGAAATAACGTTTCATTTTAAGAAATATTCAAATTGCTGACTGCTGGCAGCAATACAGACATGAAGACAGTGATTTATTGCATGTCCCCTAAATTTGAATACATGTCCTGAAACATTTCTCTAGATATTGTATGACATGCAGTGGAGAGTCTACGACGCACGTCCGCTGCATTCCTGCAAGTGGGGCTGTAAACAATCTCTTTCAAGTGTCCCCATAGAAAAATGTCACAAGGTGTTAAGCCTGGTGATCTGGGGCGGGGGGGGGGGGGCATCTGACTGGCCAAAACTCACATCGATTAGGGGAAACAGATAAAGTAATGTGGACACCTGTCGTATTTTATGTGCAGGGGCTCCATCCTGCTGAAACCAAATACTTGGAAGACGTGCAAGGGGCAATTCCTCAACGAATGGAATTAAAGTATTCTGGAGAATCTCCAAATATCGCTGACCGTTCAGTGTTCGCTCATAAAATACCGGACAACTGTGTGTGAATCGAAAATATCGCACCATACATTGACTGCCCATCTGTTGTTGTTGTCGTCTTTCATGATTGCATAAGGGTTGTCAGTATTCCAATAGTGCTTATTATGTTGGCTGGATTCACCATCTTGATTAAATTGTGCTTAATCGGTCCAAATAATATTTTCCAATTAAATACTGATTTGTGTCAAGTTCATTCAGAGCAAAGTTGCAAAAGGCTACGCGCATTACATCATCCTGGTCACCTTCTAAAGCATGTACAGGATAAACATGATAAGGGTGTAATGGTGTTTCTTTAGGATTCTCCGAATGGTTGTTCTCGGAACGCCACTCTCCCGTATTGCATCACGAATATTTGCCTGCGGATAAGCTGCAAAATATGCGAGAATATCCTCAGCATTATGTCGACACGACCTCGCTCTGTGGGCTGTTAATGTTCCTTCTCTATTTAT
The DNA here is from genome assembly GCA_023313115.1 of Rhysida immarginata. Taxonomy (NCBI): domain Eukaryota; kingdom Metazoa; phylum Arthropoda; class Chilopoda; order Scolopendromorpha; family Scolopendridae; genus Rhysida; species Rhysida immarginata. The sequence continues at coordinate 414,536 of JAHWFO010076482.1, read as the reverse complement.
TCATGCAATTATTCTTTTAATTACATTGTGGGATATTGGACCAATATTTGGGAATCGTTGATTAAACACTCTAGCAGCAGCTCTGTAATTTCTGCCGCTTTCACCAAATGCTATTAGCATTTCCGTCTTTTGCTGATTTATATACCTGGCCATTTTTCCTGCCAATAATAATCGATGAGTTAACGATTCCTCTGAAAAAGAAAAATGTCACGTTTTGTTAACAACAATTGTACATTTTTAAATTAAGCAATACCATTGTTACTTCAAAACATAAGCAATGTCATTTCAAATCTTCATCTTTTGTGTATTTCATAAATGAAGTGTACCTCCATTTTCTCCCGTAGACCTTTGCAAACTTAATAAATCAGAGATGGATTTAGGCTCATCTGAATGTGCTGAACAAGCTTGTAATTGAAAACTTCTCTCTATCTCTATTCCGGAAAAAGTTGCGAATTACATGTCCTTGAAGGACAGGGCGGTGGTCAGTTTTAACATTACCAATGGAAAGCGCACACCAGATATGTGTAATGAACGTCTTGTTTGTATTTTGAAATCATGCTTAGTTTCGGAGATATTTGCCAGGTACGATTTAAATGGGACACCCTGTATATTGAAACGAGTAATGCTGTACGTTTATTAATTTTAACATATGGTTATCAAGAATGGGAGAGAAATCCCACGGTACAAGAACAAGAGTTACACGATGCTATCAAAACATACAGGGTGAATACAAGTCTGAACCCCCCTTTTATTTTTTGAACTGAAGCAGATATGTCAATTTTGATGAATCCAATGAATAGGAAGTTGTGGGTGGCCTATCCCATGGTGCACTTTTCATCATCCCAAATATGCAAATTAAGACACATTCAAAATTTATCTCCAAAACCGTAAGGGATAGAGAAAAAAAACCCAATTGCAAACTTGTTCAGCATAAAAAAACAAACAAAACAAAAAAAAATCATCCAAATCGGACCAACCAATCACCCACAATCACGTGGTGAACTGTTTGTAGCTTACAAACAGTCACACTGCACAAACAAGTTACTTCAAAACAGTCTAAAAAAAAGTTAATCAACAAAAATGCTCGATGTGACGATCGTGGGCACCATAACACAATTGGGCACGGAACCTAATTGACGCCAAAACATCGGCAAGCATGGCTGGTGTCACTCCTCGGCACGCTTCCTGGATTCGTTGAACCAGATCCTCCAGTGAGGCGGGCTGCGTAGCATAAACCTTGTCCTTCAGGTATTCCCACAAGAAAAAGTCAAGTGGTGTAAAATCAGGGGAGCGGGGTGGCCAACGAACTGGTCCTCCTCGGCCAATCCATTGCTGTCCAAACATCTCACTTAGACGCTCGCGAACGACCAACCCGTAATGTGGAGGAGCTCCATCATGCTGAAACCAGGTGCACTGATACGAGGTCAAATGGCAAATTGTAAAATGAAGTCTGTGACTACCACGTTCAGGATTTCAGCCCGGTAGCGTTCTGCAGTCAGTGTTCTATAGTAAAAATACGGTCCAACCACAGTGTCATTGTACAATCCACACCACACATTGATTCTCCAGTTCACTTGATGAGTTGCTTCTCGCAAACATCGTGGGTTTTCGTCTGCCCAATGATGATGGTTGTGCCTGTTGATAACTCCATCCCTGGTAAACTGGGCTTCATCTGTCCACAACACCTCACGAATGAAGTTTGGATTGTCATCCAGGCAAGTAAATAACCAGTTTCAGAAGGCAGCCCTAGCAACATAATCCCATGGCAGTAACTCCCGGTGACAATGAATATGGTATGGGTGAAATGATGTGCGTGTAGAATGTTGAGAACAGTTCTCTGATGGCACCCAACATCTGCAGCAATTGCTCTGCTGCTTGTGTGGGGATATGCAGCAACCGCAGCCAGAACTAGTGTTGTTGTATCCTCGTCGCCTTGTGCCCTTGGTCATCCTCGTTCTGCATTAACATTCCCTGTAGCCTCGATTCTTTGAATAATGTGACGCATTGTTTGACGTGATGGATGGCGTTCGTTAGGGTATCTGTCTCGATACAACCTAACTGCAGCATATAAGTTTCTCCTTGCCTCTCCGAAGCAGAAGATCATGTTGACCATTTCCGGAACAGTGTAGCTTGCCATCCTGGAATTGTTCTGTCTTCTGTGTGCTGAAACATGCTTTTATTTGCTTTTCCGCATGAAAGTGAATGTGAGTATGGTAATTTATGTTAATATTTTGATTTGCATGCTTTACATGGTGGAAATATCAACATTCAGTTTTCCTTGTGCAGTGTGACTGTTTGTAAGCTACAAACAGTTCACCACGTGATTGTGGGTGATTGGTTGGTCCGATTTGGATGATTTTTGTTTTGTTTTGTTTGTTTTTTTTATGCTGAACAAGTTTGCAATTGGGTTTTTTTCTCTATCCCTTACGGTTTTTGAAATAAATTTCGAATGTGTCCTAATTTGCATATTTGGGATGATGAAAAGTCCACCATGGCCACCCATAACTTCCTATTCATTGGATTCATCAAAATTTGACATATCTGCTTCGGTTCAAAAAATAAAAGGGGGGTTCAGGCTTTTGTATTCACCCTGTATAATAGATCTATGCGTTATTGACGTTACTTTTGAGTTTAAAGCACATATGGATTAGAATTTTTAAATGAACACCGGCAACTGCTTCGGAAGCAGTAACAGAGAGTTGATTAATCAATACAACAAAAACTACCATCATCCGAAAATCATGAAATTTTTGGAATTTTTTCCAGAGAAAAATAAACTATTAATTCCAAATTATAGAGAGGGTAACAATGAAGTACACAATTGTTTAATAAAATTTTTTGAAGAATTTTGTGGACAGTTGTATATGGGCGGTCTCTACTACTGCAATACGCTCAACACTAGTGCTGCCCATGAAATTTGACATCCTGTCCTCCATCACTAGTGCTACATTATCCTCAGGATCAATACGCTTTTCGTCCTTTGCCTGACTGAACAATCAATGACCCTGTTTCTTCAAATTTCACAATCATGCTTCTTAATCTGTTATCAGTGAGTGGACCTGAATATAAAGTAAAATAAATGATAGTCAAAATTGGTTCAAAGGCACCTGGTACAGTTAAACCATTATGGTTCATTGGAACTTTCAATGCTAAGATAAGACATCTAATATATCAAATAACCTGGAATGATGTGTCATGAATGAATATAACGTAAAAGTAATGATAATCCAAATTGGTTAACGTGGTTTAATGGTATCATTAGTAGTCCATTGGAAACTTTCTTTGCTAAAATATGGCATGTAATACAGGGTGTCCATACAGGGTGTTCTTTTGAGCACATGGGGGGTGGGGGACATCCACCTTGATAATAGCAAACGTGATTCGACGTTTCGACTTTTGTTTTAGCACCGTCTGGTAAAAATGCTTATACCAAAACTTGCCTGAGCTGAAATTTTCTTCTACGAATTGTTTTAATATTAGGTTCGTGGAAAATTAATGGCCGTTTGCATTTTGTAGATGTAGTGGAGTCAGTTTGCAAATTATTTCTCGACTTCTTTCTCGAAAGGTCCTATCATGCTTCACGACAACGCTCGGCCGAACGTCGGAGTGGTCACCCGAAAGAGGTTAAATGATCTTGGCTACGAAACTCTTGATCATCCAGCACATTCACCTGATATTTCGTCAACTGAGACTCACTTTTTCAAGCATCTCGATATTTTCTATTGTGGCAAATACTTCAAAAATCACGATGATGCAAAAACTGCCTTCAATGAGTTCGTCGCCTCCAGAAGTCCAGAATTCTCCGCCACCGAAATAAATAGCTTTGGTCTCGTTGGCAAAAGTGTATTGACTCTGCTGGATGTTACTTCGATTAATAAAGTGTTGTTTGAAACGAGTTATTGCATTTTAAAGTAGTCACTAAACATTGCACCAACCAATTATTAATATAGATGTGTCTAATAATGGTGTATTTCATAGTACGAGTCAGTTGGTACGGGCACTTTTGTGCGCATTCATGCGTAGGGATAAAGTTGATGAAAATGTAAGACTTTCTACGTATAAAAGTAATTTTACAGGAGAAAGAGAAAATCTTTTGTTTATTAAAATGTTTGTTAAACGAGTCTGATAAAGTTCTCTCCTATTAATTAAAATAGAAATGGAAATTATGTGACGTGAGGCTTTTTAAGTTTTTGTATAAACCTTAAAATATAAATATAAATAAAAAATAAAAATATTTTACACACACTTTAACGACGATATAGTTGACAACGCGACGGTATCTGGGTAGAACTAAAAATATTCCTTGTGAAAATATTCCTCAGAGGATCAAGATTGTGAAAATTCATTTCCCTGATAAAAAATGAAAATGCCAGACAGATAAATAAGTTGAAGTAAATTATTTATTAATAGTATTATTGGGTTAAAGATCTTATTACTGGGGAATTATTGGGGAATTCCAGCCTTAGTTTCATCCAATGATGTCAACAACAATAAAGACTGGATCGACCCATCTATGACAACGTCTCCTAAGATAAGGCCTGAGCGCGAAAACGTCATACATTGTTACATCATCCTCCGAAGATACGTTTAATCGCATTATTACCAATAATAAGCCCTGAAATGTAATTAAACGTATCTTCGGATGATGATGTAACAATGTAAGACGTTTTCGCGCTCAGGCCTTATCTTTAGGAGGCGTTGTCTATGACCGCTTCGCTATTCTAACGTGTCCAAGAAAATGATAAGCACCAGGCATAGTTCTCGATGAATACTGTGGACGCACGTTCAAACTAATGATGTCAACAGCAATAAAGAATAATGAAGTCTTTATTGTTGCTGACATCATTGCATTAAATATACATTTAAGATACTTATTTTAATAACTTTCTGTTGAAATTCTACTGCCAAAGAAAGTCCCTATAATTCCATGAGAGCTTAAAAATTATTTTCAGCTTTTTTAAATGTTCAAAAATATTTTCTTATACTTTACTGAATGGCTACCAGACATAGGTGCACGATCATAAGTGTGGACCTTTCCAGGCAATTCTTTAGACATATGCCTGTGTTAACGCGCTCATAGAAAGTTCGATCCAGTCTTTATTGTTGTTGACATCATTGGTTTCATCATGTACCTATCTGTTAAAGATGAAATTTTAAGTTTGAACGAATTTAGGAGATTCACTGAATACATTTAGCATTTAGGGTCTATTGGAGCGTCTATTACTTCTGTGGATGCACTGCTAACCGGATTCGCAAAACACTCTTATCACCTTTATATGGATTAAATTTGAACTTTAGTCTCCATCTTTTCATTTAATTGAAATATCTATGAAGTTTAGAATGTGGATTTACTTGGATAAGAAATTTAAAAGTAGCTTCTTTAATTCCTCCTTTTCTAATCTTGCCTGCTCGCGATACTGCCTTCTTTCCTCCCTCTCCCTTTTCCTCTCTTCTCTCGTTCTTTCATTCTCCTCCCGTCTTCTCTCTTCTCGCTTTCTACTAAATGACATTCTCTCCTCATGCCGCCTTCTCTTCTCCTCTCTGTAATCAATATACCATAGCGGCATGTTACATTTTTTGCTTTCATTTTTCGCTTCTTCTGTTAAAAAATGAAAAAAAATACTTTAGAAATGCTGTATATCAATGCGATTGGAAAACAGGTGATTGAAACTTGACATACCAAATGTTTCACAGTTTGGCAAAAGTGAAGAACTGGATGGGCCAGCAGTTTCCAATGTCGATAAAGGACTGGGCGGGTCCCCGATAGGAATTTTATCTGCCTCTGCTTGAAATTTAAGTAACTCCGTGGTCTTTGGGCTTGATATAGTAGCCACACATGCCAGATTGCCGTGCCTATGTGAAGTGGGACTATCAACTTCAGCGGATCCTGAAGAATTTGAATGTAAGGTGGGACATCCGGGGCTTGCCTCCCCAGTATCAGCTGCCACTGCTTTAATAAGAACGATAATGAACGAAAAATTTCAAATTCATAATAAAAATAAATAAGGAAAAAAATGTTTATGAATGCACTTACAGTGTGTAGCAGCATCTCTTGAACTAGATGCTGTAGAGGGAGGAGTTGTTACGATATCATTCCCAAGTATGTCGTGCATGAGTTCCATAAAGGGCCACTTTGCGGGTCCTCTCCCGGTGCTGTTCTTTTGTTTCATGATGCCTTTATATGTTCGCTTCATACCACGCCATTTAACATCACACTGGCCGCCTGTGACACTGTGGCCATATTTCGCCATGTGCGTTGCAATGATTGACCATATCTGTCATGTGAATAAAAAAATTAACAAAAAGTATATCCATTTTTTTGTAATGTATATATAAAGGAAATAAATGACTACTGTAGAGGTGGCATGTATATCAATATACCTCGTGCGAGTGATAAGAAATTTGTTGGAATTTGCTTTTGTGCTCCTTGAATGCTTCAAGCAACAAGAGCACCATGGGACGCGTCCACTTGATAGTTTTGGATGCTGTGGATGTAAACATAAAAATAAATCAAACAATATTTAATGAAGACTGAGAAGATAAGCAGAAAAAAATTAATCAACACTTTCGGAATGGAGTTGTACTAGGATAGATGGATCGGGGTGGTCAATTTAATTTCCGATTTCAATAGTTGGAAAATGTAACAAAGCAAAATTCGCAATGTGTAGGGGAAACCAGGGGTAGTTGATACATATTGTCATTTTTTCATATTTATAATTGTTTGTAAAACTTTATAAATTTCAAAACTGTTTAAAACAACAGCTTATTGTTTTGTTTTTTTAACTGGCCAATAGTCACTTTCATGTATGAAGCCTATTGTCCGTAAAAAAACTTTTATTCCAATATGTGAAGATTTCTCAATGTATCCCATATTGAGTTAAGTTGGTATTGTAATTTCTTAGCAGCAACTAATACCCAATTCATTTTACTAAATAAATCTTTAATAAGAAATAACCCGAGATGCTGATAATGCGATGATTGAACGTTCGTTTCCAAGAATTATTAATAATGAAAATAAAATGATGATGCAGTGACAATACATAAATAAGGCAGCGTCTATTGAGAAGCAAAAGTGTCACATGTGTCTCCCTTGAGCTCCCTATCAAACGTCCAGGACTGGCAAAAATATGTGTCTGGAAAGGAAAGAGAAAGAAGGAGTATTGGTCAGAGAAACTCTGCAGCTAAAACAGAAAAGGCTATACGGCCATTGGAAACATCTGGATAACGGGAGTTTCGAATAGAGCAAAAAGGTATAAGAGCTTTTACGTCAAGGGCAAGAAAAACTTGGGTCTAAAGTATCCAGTGATGTTCCCCGGTGGTGAAGATGGTTATCATTTTAATCTGAAGCAAGTCAAAAAGAAGTTAAATAAAGTTCTGTTATATCACGTAGGATTCCTGTTTTTCGGATTTTTCTTAGAACGGATGTTGCATTGATTGAGTTATTATTTAGCCAATTTGGAGTTATAAATTAACTTCTTGAGATTGTTCTATTTACCTACAAGTGTAATTATCCCGGGCAACGCCGGGTCCTCTACTAGTCTTTAATAAGAAATAAACTTTTGAGACAATGAACATACCAATAAGTGGAAAAAAATACAACTTTGACTCAGAATATTAGAATATGTCAAATTTGCAAATGTATATTGAAGAGTGTAAAAGGGAATGGAGTGAACTTTGATTTAATAATATTAATTCTCGGCATATGAGCTTTAAAGTAAAAATTAAACATCTACGTTAGTTCAAAAATTAGAATATTTGCTTAATTAGTTCTCAGTGTTAGAAAATGCAACTGAACACACGAATGAATTATTAGATAACTAGCTTGTATGGCGGGCGTTGCTTGGTCTGTTTTTGTTTGATGAAATTTTGCAATAACTAGCTGTTATTTTTGTTGAAATTTTGCAATATCTGAATTTGAATATAAATAAAAACACATGAAAAATCCTTAGAGTTAATATAGTAATATTCACTTTGGAAAAACGAAAAGAATTTTTAAAAAACTTGCACTGGAATTTTGTGCCCGATTGGGTTTGCCCAGGAAACTTCGACATTGCATCTTTTACATTTTTGAATATCAAAGAAAGGCTATGAGTATTGAATTATTTCTGTCTATATTGAATAATATTTCATAGATGGATTGAGAGAGTTTAGGAGCTCCTCAACATCCCTGATCAACACGCAACTGTTTCAATAGAAGTTATATTCAGTTACAGAGCGTGGAATCAATATTCAATGTGGTTGTTCATATTGACAGTATCAGTTTTAGTAGCAAGAAATTGCCCTCTTAGACAATTAGTTGAGATCTTTATAATTTTCTAATATGTTTAGATAAACATTATCTATAATTTATATAAAGGAAGTTACTACATTACGAAAACCATATGAAAATAAATTTTCTCAAGTTATTGGCCCCGTAAGTAAAGTACCTTCACTTTTTCAACAAAAATATGAACAGTTGCACGCCTTACAAGTTTTATTCTGTTACTAGAATAGGTACCCGGCGTTGCCCGGGATAATTACTCTTGCACAAACTTTTCCTTTCATTGTTAGTCATGAGATATTGATTGTTGATCCCTGCCTTGTGTTGGTGCATTGCGTGTTGATACCATTGTTGATACCTATTGTTGCACAAACTTTGCCTTGCATTGTTGGTCATGAGATATTTCTCATTAATATGCCCTGCCATAACCATGAATATCGATTTTTTATCGATAATTATTATTTTTCCGAAATCTGAGGTAGACAGTGACCTTCCTAATGCTTTGAAGGTCATGTATGCGAAATTTTATCAAGATCGGAATAAAACTGCAGATTTGTATAAAAAACGTACAGACAAACAGACCCACCCACAAACATTCCTTCTTTATATATATAGATAGACTAGAAGAGGTACCCGGCGTTGCCCGGGATAATTACACTTGCACAAAATTTTCCTTTCATTGTTAGTCATGAGATATTGATTGTTGATCCCTGCCTTGTGTTGGTGCATTGCGTGTTGATACCATTGTTGATAACTATTGTTGCAGAGGACCCGGCGTTGCCCGGGATAATTACGCTTAATGAAAATTCGAAAAAAAAATTTTTTAAAGGCTCACAATGGATGGACCTCTCCAATAATTTCTTACTTACGTAATCTTACTTCAGATGTATACTTGATGTTGTTACAATTCCCTTTCTTCTCTCGATGTGTTGAAGCAAAACTTAGCTATTCATCACTTTCTGTAGTCTAGCGGTCGCCGATTCTTCTATTTACTTGCTTCCCATTTGCTCAATACAGCACAGAGCAAAAGGGGTACTTCCTCTGTCGTCTTTCCACTCTTTCTCAATTGTCTGCTAACTCTTCATTATCTCCAGTTACTGATCATTTTTAAAGATTTTCAAGAAATTGTTAAGTACTAAGAACTCTCTTTTCTAAGAAAAACCTGAATAACCGGAATTCTATGCATTGTTACAAATTGAAACTTATCCATATTGCATCATTTTATGTTCATTGTTATAATTCTTGAAAAGGATTGCTTTATCATTGCATCATCATTTTGTGCTCATTGTTATTGGTGAATTGCGTGTTGACACCATTGTTGGTACCTATTGTTGCACAAATTTTGCTTGTATTGTTGGTCATGAGATAGATATTGTTGATACATGCTGTGTGTTTGTGAATTGCGTGCTGATACCATTGTTGATACCTATTGTACAAACTTTGCCTTGCATTGTTGGTCATGAGATATTTCTCATTAATATGCCTTGCCATAACCATGAATATCGATTTTTTATCGATATTTATTGTTTTTCCGAAATCTGAGGTAGACAGTGACCTTCCTCATGCTTTGAAGGTCATGTATGCGAAATTTTATCAAGATCGGAATAAAACTGTAGATTTGTATAAAAAACATACACACAGACCCACAGACCCACAGACGCACAGACCCACAAACATCCTTCTTTATATATATAGATAGATTTGTTTTAGAATAATTTCTTACATAGCTCCAAAGGTTTTAATAAAAAAAGAAATAATAATGATTTTTATTTATTTATTTATTTATTTATTTATTTATTACTTTTTATAACAATCCCTTTTAAAACGTGAATCATTAAGGCAAACATCGAGAAAGACAGGCCCTGGCATAGAAAATACCTGATCTTCTTAGTCAAAGCAACAATGTAACCATCACTGTTTCCATCTTGTATTTTAGCAATCAGTATTTTTTCGTTTGTTGGAAACAATGATGAAGGTTACATTGTTGCTTACACTAAGATAGTTAGGTGCTTTTCAGTGCCGCGGCCTGTCTTTTTTGTCGGCTACGGAATGTGTTAATTTCATCAGCCATTGTTGACGCAACCTAGAAATACGACCAGCCGATTGTTCACACATGCAAGCAAACAAACATAAACCAAGTCTATTTCTTATATCGCAGTGGCTACGTTCACGGCTACCGTGAAGGCATAACGGCTCACGACACAAAGGAGTGACGTCACACTCTATTGCCGCGGGGCCAACGATATAACGGGCCCCAGCGCGGAATAGTCACCTGACTATGCTAGTCCGAGTAACAATGTAATCTTCTTTGTTTCCATCTTGGATTTTAACAATCAGTATTTTTTCGTTTGTTGGAAATAATGAAAGTTGGATTGTTGGCCGGACTAAGATGGTCAGGTGACTTTTCCGCGCTGGGGCCCGTTATATCGTTGGCCCCGCTGTTGCCGGGAGTTGTTTCACAGCACTTTTCTTGCTGCGGACGGCCGTAGCGGTGAACGGATATATTGTGTAAATGTTCAACTGGAAAAAATATATCCAATAGGAAGAAGTCGTATCAAGAGTTGGAGATTTTTATAAATGAACGGCAACAAAAAACATTTGTTCAACTTTGGAAATCACATTTTGTTTGCTAAATTATGTATATAATAAATACAATAAAGGGGTCATAAATTTTGCAAGATTTATAGCATTTAATTTTCAATATTTGGTTTGGTTTAGTAAAATTTTTGGCGTCGATTACTAAGGTCATTTTGCGCCTTTACACAAGTTATATCTGTACGCAGCCCGGGACAATCCATGCCCATGGCGGATTCGAACCCACGACCAGGTGGACTCGAGAACTAGAAAGCCTACACCCTAGCCCTCTCGACCACCTGGCCGGCTTTCAGTACTTGAATGCACAAATTTATTGGAATACAAATTTCTTAGTGGATGCACGGGGAGGCGGCGGGAGGGGGTAAATTCACAAATAAACACGGGGATCATAATAACACTATATTAATTTGTTTTTGTAAACTTTATTATCATGACTGTTTCACCCCTTGTTGGCCTACCACCCACTAAGAGTGAAGCTTATGTATTCGTTTCCCCAACTCAATTTTTTTTCTTTCTGAAATTGACTTAAAAAATCATGATTCTAGAAAATTTGTTAATTAAAAAAAAAAAAAAATCCATTTATAATTATGTGATCAATTTTGTGCAACTATCTCTTCCGAAACGACAAAAAAACAGAATCAAATTATTGTTTGAGAGTATACTGTGCCTTGATGTATTTTATGACAATTGGTTAACCCTATCTGGAGATATTAATTTTTTTTCTAAAAATGGGGATATGGCTGTAGCTCATATTTAGTCACTACTGTATTTAATTTCAGTGCTCTTTAAGGAGAAAAAATAAAATTCGACAAATACGGACTCCTCACATTAAGACTTTTTTTTTTTTTTAAATAACTTGTTTGCTTCTGATGAGCCAGTTTTGATCTCCCCCTCCCCTCCCTCTATAAATAATTCTTCCGTTTTTTTTCTCTTTCCAACTCCCGGCAACAAATGTGACGTCACTTCTCTTAAAAAATGACGTCACCTCGTCAGTAATGTCGTGAGCGTTACGCATTCACGGTAGCCGTGAACGTAGCCACAGCCTTCTTCTATATAGGCCTATAGATTATTAATTTCTATGTTTTTGGGAGACTTCAATTTTAGATTGTGTCCATCATTGTGGTAGTACACAGTTCCGTCATATTGTTTTGACCACTCCCTACGTTCAACATCAGCGGAAAATGGTTACGTCCAGAAGGTACGTACCAGTATCAGAGGTGGGGTATAGGGAGGGTGTCAGAGGGAAGCAGAAAATATTGCAATTGTTGGAGTCATGGCGAAACGTAAAGATTTATTCGACCTCCAAAAGGGCATGATCATCGGCTTCCGAGCCAAGGGCGGCATTATTTCCGAAACTGCTAGTTTCTGTGAAGTGTTCGCGTGCCGCTGTGATGAAAGTGTACCATGCTTGGCAGACTGGCAGTACCCAAAATCAGCGACTGCCATGTGTAATGACGGCTGCAGAGATACGTGCAAGCGAACGGACGTGCAACCGTGAACCAACTGACCTCCCAAATGAATCAGGGGGCTACCAAACGTGTATCCTCAAAAACAGTTCAGCAGGCGTTGCTGCGTATGGGGCTCCGCAGCAGACGGCTGGTTCGTGCACCAATGCTGACGGCAATTCACCGGCGACAAAGACTGACATTTGCACGCCAGTACCGCAACAGAGTGGCGAAAGGTGGCTTTTTCCGATGAATCACGGTTTATGCTCCTTCGGACAGATGGGTGTTGGCGTGTACGGCGTTCAGCGTCAGAAAACAAACACCTTGCAACACGTGCCGCAAGGGTCCAGGCCGGAGGAGGCAGTGTTATGGTTTGGGGAATGTTTTCATGGCATTTCCCGGGTGCACTCATCATTGTGGACGGCACCATGGATCAATGGAAGTATACATCTGTCCTTTAGGATCATGTCCACTCCTACATGCAGATTGTTTCACGATGGCATCTTCCAGCAGGATAATGCGACGTGCCATACAGTGCGCAGTGTCCGTGCATGGTTCAAAGAGCAAGAGGATGCGTTTACGTTACTCCCCTGGCCCCCAAACTCCCTGGATTTAAATCCCATAGAGCATCTGTGGGACCACCTTGTTCGGGTTATTCGCGCCATGGATCCTCCGCTGCGCAACCTACGGCAGCTCGCCACAGAACTGTGGTCGGTATGGCTTACTTTCTTCTCCTTCCATGCCAAACCCTCGGAATGCTGTTTTCTTTTGAATCCTTCCTTCCGAGGATTTGACAATGATCAAATTAACAACAATTTCATATAGGCAGTTACTGTCACAGAAATATGTGGAATCAGTGTCTGTCGATAAGCAAGGCGTCATTAATAGGTATATGACCAAAGCGGAGAAGGGAGCAACGCCATCGCTTGACGTTTAAAACACGGATTCAAGTCTATTAAATAAGATTTGGTCAAAGGGAGATAAGCGTCGAAAGCGGAAAAGGAAGCACCGTGGTTGTGCGCGCAGAGAAAAACAAGGAGGGATGTAAGCGAAAGTAATCCTATGATATCTATACTTCTGGAACGCTCACCTAATGGGTAAAAAGCGTTCCAGAAATTCAAGTGACTAGGACAGACTAGTCGATTACTTTTTATCACGGTTAGAAGTATATGAGGCTGTAATTTCGGGAACGCGAAGGAGCTGTTTTCTGGCCTTGGATCAGCGATCCAGAAGTTGTATAGATATCATTGAGGTGATCGTGAGAGAGAAGAGCGGAAATTTGAAAAGGACAGTCGTGTTTCTTGTGGATCCTAATTAGACGCAAAAGAAAGTGCGTATACATTTAGTTAAGCCCACTGAGAAATTGACTGGAGTAAAGGGAATAGCATTGTCGTCGGAATCAATGGACAATTTTTCTTTTCTGGATAGGACATTAAATAGTGTTTCTCTTAAGGAAATTAACTGGTTCAAAATTATAGACCCTTGCATTTTAGAACCTCGTCATTACGAACGAGGACAAAACCAGCTGGAGAGGAATAGCTGTAGCAAATTCATGGGTGGAGCCGGATGATCTACGTATATTTTGTGGAGATGAAGCGGTTTCCAAGGTCAACGTAAAGGACGTCTTACTTCTACGTCAGGACCTACAAAGTAATTTGTTGGTATCGTGGCTGCTGCACGATATGCTAGGCGAGATTTCGTTGACGGAGTGCTTCAAATTGGTGAGCCCGTACTATCCTTTCTACGAGGAAATGGAAGATCCTTGCTGTACGGTGATGCCCTGGACCTTGTGAGCCTTCACGAAAGAAAGTCACGGCGCCATAATCCCATGACAAAGGTAGGCTATTTTCCCTTAAGCCTGGTTTCCATTTAGCGACTCTTAGGCCTCTCGTAATGTGTAGCGACTTTTGATTCTCTTGCAATCGTCGCCTTCAGAAGCGTCGTGATTAGCACGCGAACGCGGTCGTTTTCCATTTAGCGACTTTCAACCGTTATCCTGAATCTGGAATGATCTGATTGGTCGAGTCACCGCAAACAATTGTCGCTCTCTCAAGGTGATGGAAAAAGAGGATATCAACCACTCCAATCACGTTCACGCTTTGAATTTATTACTACCTGTATATCCTTTTTACTTAATAAATAAATGATTCACCAAATTTTTAAGACCTGTTTATTAATAAATTCACGAGCGAAAAGTCAAGAGAACCCGTGTTGGCGAACAGCAGCTACGGCAGCCATGATTCTCCATCTGAATCGGCGAAGACAACTACCCAGAATCCATAGCGAAGTAGATTGCACCTGATTGGCTAGATCAAAAAAGACGCCTACAAATCTAGCCATGCCAGATCTTGAAAAGACGCGTGACCGACGCCGAACAGATGCAGATGCTTAACAGACGCTAATTGGAAAACGAGGCAACTAAGACAGCTCTCGCTTAACTAAGGCTACTATTGAAAAGCATTGTGCGTCGCTGCCTTCCTGAGTAGTAAGCGGCCTTCTTTTGCCATACTACCTAAATATTGGTCAAGATATTGGACCACGTGATTTTAATTAATTTAACTAGTTAATATTAGTTGCTTTACATGCTTATACTTGTATCATGACTATTAGTAACTCTAAGCAATAACTCCTAACTCTTCAACATTACTACGAGGGGCGTTCAAATTTGACCTGGATTTTATTTCTATAAAATTAGGAAGCTACAAAAAACACACACACACCAGTTATTTCTCAAATAATCTCCTTGCTTCTCTACACATTTTTTACAGAGTTCTGGGAGCATCTGGATACCAGTTCTGTAGAAATCTTCAGGCTGATGTCAAAACCACATAAGGACAGCCTTTTTCACTTCCTCATTGGAGCTGAACCTCCGCCCTCCCAAGAACAATTTCAATGGTCCAAAAAGGTGATAGTAGCAAGCGGAGAAATCCGGGCTGTATGGAGGATGTGGTAAGCTGTCCCAAATGAGTTCTGTCAGCGTGTCCTTAGTCAGTTTGGCTGTCTGTGGCTGGCATTGTCTTGCAGAATGACATTACTGGTAAGGAATCCTGGTCGCTTTTTTGTTGTTGCCGGCTTCAGGGACGTCCTCAAAATGTCACAGTAGTACAGTTGTGACATGAGGAGGCCGCCGAGAGCAATAGAGAAGCAGGTGGAGAGCAGGGAATACAAGGATTACTCGTGGCGCCATCTATTAGTGCAATAAGGAAGGAAAGAGCAGGAAGGAAGAGAAAAAGAGCGCGACGGAGGAAGTTGGGTCAAGAGGAAGTGAGGTCGGAAAAGTTTTCTTGGCCAGTGTACTGGGAGAGCTCGAACGAGACGGACGGAGGTGAGCCACACACCACGACCCCAAATTTCCCACTTGTCTCGAATGGAAAAAAGAGTAAGCGTGCTCGAAAGTCTTGAGTGCGTATGAAGAAGAAAGTGAGCGCCTCTGAGTCGAGTGAATGTCTCGAGGAATACGCGATGAGCGAAACTTCATTCGGCAGGAATTTGCGTGATAGTGAGGAGCCTCGTGGAAGCAGTAGGGATTCTATAGCATCTATTGTCGTTTCTACGGTAAAGCTATTACCTTCTTCCAAACAGACGAAAGATTGGATAGTCAAGAAAGCTGTAGTAGCGAACTACGTGAGTATTATCATGGATGAAGAATAACAGGATAACCGACTCCATAGGCGAGCCCAGCAAGCTCTCTTGTGGTGGCGCCATCTGGTTATTTCAGTGAAAAACTCACTTTCTTAGCTTAATCCAATGCTTTTTTTAATGCTCGTTTTATGAGATAATTTATTATTTTTTTTTTTTTACAAAAATCTGATAAAATCAATTAGATGCCTGTTAGCTTCTGTAAAAGTTTATTAAAAATCACGTGGCTGAATTAAATTAGTTTAAAAAAATTATTACGTTAAATTGAAGATGATGTTGAAGATCTTAGACAAAAAGAAAAATTTCTTTATTACATGTTTATAAAAATGATTTAAAGCTGAATATAATTACAAACACAGTAATAACATTTATCATAAAAATGTTTTAAAACTTTTTTTTAATTTTTTACGATTTTAATAAGGCAAAAAATTATTTCAGGCATAACAATATTTTAACTGTTATCCTTTTCGATTAATATTTTAAGATTGGAAATATTAATTGCATTTACTTTTAAAATAAATTTAAATTGGAAAAATTAAGTAAAGTTTTACGAGTTTTCGCTTATTTTTTTCTCTTTTCTTGGTTATTTTGATTTATTAAACAATTCCTCAACTTTAGAGCATGATGAATTCTTATTTTAAAGAAAAGCTTGATAATTTTCTGAATGGTACTGTCGCAAACATCTGCTAAAAATTTATAAACTGGACCATGAAAGTGATTGAACAATTTGCTTCCTATCTTTGATTGATAAATTTGTGCCCTGTGCGTGGGAGGGGGGGGGTGTGCCAAACGGAACCTTCAAATAATATCCCTCACACGCGACAGGAGCGGGTTCTTGGACTTGCGCGAGTGATGTTATGCAATCAAGGAGTAGGTGCGAGTAGTGATTTTATTTACTATTTTAATGGACTAATAAAGATAGATACAGTTCATTAATTAACAAAAATACTGGGGCCCCAATTAAAATAAATAATAAACCTAATAGGAAAAATAATCATTAATTTCCACCACATCAACATGAAAGACTGTACAAGCTATTTTAAATAATCCTACATAAAGTCCCAGTGATTGCGTACACTGACACATGTGCTGTAACTGAGCCAACATTCCTAGGTCCTCAGCTGGGGGACTAAAACTGCATTAGCCGTTCACTCATTCCCAACGGAGCGAATAAGACCAGCGACCAACCAAAGAAAGCGTCGCGCTCTCCTTTGAAATGTTTACAATCACGAGCTAACCAGCGCTATGCTCTGCACGATTGGAAACCAGGGGAGAGAGCAGTAACCCCTTTACTACCAAATTTTTCGACGCAAAATACTCCTCCTATTCGCTACCGTTTGAATGGCCGAAACCCCCGAGCTGATAATAAGACAGCGTGAAAAACTGCACAGCACAATATCCTTCCACTCATTTGCATGTGAAAGCAGTGCGCTCCATATACCGCCGCATGTGTACAGCTCGGCCTACAAATTACCATCAACTGGATTTAACATACTTCGGACTATTAAAACAAAACAAATGATAGCCTAAGAATTTCCATGCCAATAGTTATTAAACAAATGTAAAGGCAGTTATCATACAATTATTAAATTGCAGAGTGAGAACACTTTACATAAAACGTCAGCGGGAGTCCTTTACTAGCGGAAAACTTCGTGTCCATATCACGTGACCACTAATAACTATCTCTCAACATCGCCAACCTCGCCGAAATAAAAGCAGACAGGATAAACAGGCCACAGCTCTATTCACCTTACGTTCTAGCTTGGTCATTAATTGGAAGAAATCGTAATGATCGCTGTTAACGGGACAATCATAAATAAAGAACGACCTCACCACTCTGCAATCGTTGATTTCTTATCTTGGTCGAATGCATGAATCCCATCAAAGCAACGTTGCTGCAGCGTTCCACTTCCAACAACAAGGAGATCCCATCGTCATAAATCGTGGATCCTTCCAAATTTCAGGACGGGCGCTTTTACTTCATTTACACATATTGTAAATGTTCGTTTTATACCTGTTCTTCCTGAACTGAAGATATATTTTTAAAAAAAAAACGTTAAAGCCAGAAAAAATCGCCTCGAACAACGCTGCTAACAGAAAGAGAAGAGGGGGGGGGTAGCAAAAAGTCGAAGCCTTGCCTTCTCTGTAATACACACAACAGAAAAAAACTCACGCTAAACAATGACGTTTAACCATCGACTCTGTTGCTGTCACTCTTACCCAGAAAAGCTGCGACAACAATGTTTACAACGGATTAGGCCAACAATTGCTGCAGCTTCCCTGGGATAATCTTAAAGTTTAATATCGTCAGCAATCAAGATAAACAAAAGCAAATAATCCACGATAAAACCATGATTTCTTTACGACAAGGAACACATTTTTTAACGATTTCACCCATAACTCCCACCAATTAAAACGCATAAAACAAATCATTTACCCAACTCTAACACCAAGGACTACGAATACCGATTATTTACCACTACACCACACCAAACTGCCTACAAAACAAAATAATAATAATCACCCACGCACGACAGACCAAAACGAAATACAAAACCAAAACAAACACTGACACCAGTCACAAATTAATTTGGGGAATTTTTCGTCAAAGCAAGCTGACATGTATTGGACAAATTTACTTAAGTTTGGAGTTGGCAAATGTAACCCCCCACATTCACTGCCTTCTATTTGCCCTGCGCTTTTGAGAACGGTGAACATTTCTTGATGAGAAGCCATTAATTTCTCTGTTTTCAACAAAGCTGTTGAGCATTTTAGACTTTGGTGATTTTTTAAAACCTTGGCCCCAGTATAGCCACTGATGTATGTTAAAATATTTTGTTCTTCTTCTGGAAACGAACTTGCTTCTTCCACATTCAGAGACATATTCTCATCAGCAACTATGGAATAATCATGTTTCTGCAATTGGTTCTTCATCGAATTAATAGATTCGCACAGCATCAATAAATGGTCATCGAAGTCATCAGCACAATTTTTCTCTTTAGATGAGATCATCAAAGAAGAAGAACAAAAGTTTTTTGTAGGCATGCCTAAATTCTTGTGCCATTGGATTTTAACGGGATCCTCCACAAAACCGTATTTTTGAAAAAAAGTTTTCCAAGCAATCCTGATTTAAACGATTGGTTAACAGAAAGGTAACCAACTTAGAATCATGTAAGTCTTGCCATAATTGCAAAATTGATGATATGGTCATTTTCCAAGCATTAATACTGGGTGGCTGGGATTTAACACCTTGGCCTTTGGTATCCGAAAACAGGAAGAACATTTCTACCAAAAATGGTAAGTGGATACTTCCGTCTTTGATGGGTCTTCTCAGTTCTTTTATGTCAGTAATGCTCAAGCTATTGAAGACATCGAATAATTTATCCATCTTTTCAACAAATGTTGAAGTGTTCATTGCATCTGGAGGCAATTTTTTAAGAAGAATATAAAATCACATCCCTATGGCCACAAATGGCCACAAATGGTGGCTTAATAATTGTGATGCAAGTTTCACCTTCATCGCTGCAAATCGATTTACATGAACATGCCTCTCTGTTATTTTCGGGGCTGTTCTTAATTCTTTTTTCTGATCTTCAAAGAAAAAATGCAAAATGTATTTCCAGGAAACAGTTTCGCCTTCAACTAAGAAGTCATGCTTTTGTAAATTGTTTCTAATGCACTTAAGGAGATGGGGAGGATCATACATCACAAATATCTTGTTGTTATTGACATGAATAAACGGTTCTTCAATAGTAACAATGAGCTTATTCAGAGCTTTTTTGTTATTACTCGCCAAGTCACATATAATAACTTTAACATTTAAATCAATAGAAAATAGCTTTTGTACTACTTCCAGTATAGTGGCAGCTAAAATATCACCATTCATTGCACTCTTCACATAATAAAATGCAGCTGGCTGAGACCAGTTTTTGACCTCGAACCATAAAAACTGTAGCATGATCTGCATGTTTTTTGTTTCTGCCAAATGAACCCAGGTCTTCAAAACCTTCAATCAAATCCTGTGCTGCATGATACCTTAAACCTGATTTAAGGCTCACGTCATCATATACAAGCACACAGTTTTTCAGTTTCTGACATTGCACTAACCTTACTTCTAAGAAGATCAAAATAGTCGTACTGTATGCCAGGCTCAAATAGAAAGCCTGCTATCCAGGTACGGAGCGTAGAAGGTGATGGCAAGCAGAATAATTTACGTAAAAGCTTGTAACTTCTTGTCCCGTGAAAATATAAACTCAAACACATCATTCGTTGTGCAATTGGCCATCTTCTTCCCCTTGGTGCTTTGCCTGATTGCTTAATTTGCATCTCAAAATTTTTTAGCGCATATCCAGTTAAATAGCTTCCAGCATACTTTACAAGTAAGTCTTTGCTAATTTTTTTTGGTCTGCTCTCTTTCCTTAATCGACTTGCTCTTGTGTAAGCTCTTTGAAGAAGGCGTTTTAGTTTCTTTTTCCTTGGAGTCAACATTGTATCTTTTCTTGGTACGTCAGGCGAATAAGATACAGGAATAATCTGCTCTTCACGAGGTGGAGTTGCCATGGGACTCTCACCTGATTGGCCTTTTGATTCTGATGAGCATTTACGTTTCTCAACTGCTGCAGATGCCGCAAGTTCACGATGAAGGGGTCTTCTGTAACAATCACAGATGGTGGACTGGAAACTTCAAATAAAGTTGGAACTGCATTCCAAATTAATCTTTTTCTGAGAATAATAATGATGAAGAAGTATGAGTATTTTAATATTTATTATATTTAACCCCTTCATTGGACTTGATTGAAGTGTTCTAGTTAGTAGATTGATTGGTTGATTGACTGATTGGATTTTTAGTGTGAGGGACCGTTCATAAACCAAGTCGTCACTTTTTTTTGCCGGGGGGGGGGGGGGGGGGGGGGGGGGGGGGGG
>JAHWFO010076482.1:376790-393574 GCA_023313115.1 Rhysida immarginata | reverse complement strand
CCCCCCCATCAAAGATATTAAAAAGCAAAAGTTTGAATGATTTTAAAATTAATTTGACCACATGGTCATTACTTGATCCCCCTCCCTCCTCTTTGTGGTCATAACTGGTCAAATCCTGACTCCCCACATACAAAAATTGGCTACGTGGTTTTAGCTACACTGCAGCTAAAACAGAAATAAGCTATACCGGCATTGGAAACATCTGAACAACGGGAGTTTCCAATAGAGCAAGAGGGCATAAGAGCTTCTACGTTAAGGGCTAGAAAAATTCGGATTCAAAATATCCAATGATGTACCGCGGGGGTTAATATGGACATTGTTTTAATCTGAGGCAAATCAAAAAGAGTTTAAATAAAGTTCCGGTTTATCACCTAGAATTCCTGTTTTTCGGATTTTTCGTAAAATGGATAGTCCCTTTGCTCTGTGTTATATTGATTGAGTTATTATTTAACCAATTTTAAGTTATAATTTAACTTTCTGAGACTGTTCTGTATATGTACAAGTGTAATTATCCCGTGCAATGCCGGGTCCTCTGCTTGTATATATATAAAGAAGGATGTTTGTGGGTTTGTTTGTGGGTTTGTGGGTGTGTTTGTTTCTTATACAAATCTACAGTTTTATTCCGATCTTGAGGAAATTTTGCATACTTGAACTTCAAAGCATGAGGAAGGTCTACCTCAGAATTCGAAAAAAAAATAATTATTAATAAAAAATCGATATTCATGGATATGGCAAGGCATATTAATGAGAAATATCTCATGACCAACAATGCAAGGCAAAGTTTGTGCAACAATACTTATCAACAATGGTGTGAACACGTAATGCACCAACACTATGCGAGGATCAACAGTATATATCTCATGACTAACAATGCAAGGCAAAGTTTGTGCAATATAGATAAGTTTCAATTTGTAACAATGCATAGAATTTCTGTTATTCTGGCTTTTCTTAGAAAAGAGAGTTCTTAGTACTTAACAATTTCTACAAAATCTTTAAAAATGATCAGTAATTGAAGATAATGAAGAGTTAGCAGACTATTGAGAAAGAGTGGATAGACGACAGAGGAAGCACTCTTTTAGCTCCGTGCTGTATTGAGCAAATGGTAAACAAGTAAACAGAAGAATCGGCGATCGCTAGACTACACAAAGAGATGAATGGCAAAGTATTGTGATTCAAGACATCGAGAGAACAGTGAGAATTGCAACAACATCAAGTGTACATATAAAGTAAGAAATTATTTAGAGTAGCACGGGCATCCTTGGAGAGGTCCATCCATTGTGAGCCTTTAAAATTTTTTTTTTCGAATTTTCATTATGAATTTTTACTGTATTAATTTTAAGCTTTTTCATGTGTTTATTTTTAAGATATTGCAAAATTTAATCAAAAAAAAAAAGTCTGGGCCATGCCGGGGTTATCACCTAGCTTACTTGGTAGCACATGAGATCCAAACGTTTGATAAAAATACAATTTGACTATATGCTGTGGGAATGTGTATATTTTGGAAACAGATGCTGATAATGCGATGATTGTACGTTCGTTTCCAAGAATTATTAATAATGAGCATAAAATGATGATGCAGTGACAGGACATTAACAAGAATATAACTCGTAAAACGATTTTCAAATATGCTGAAAAGAAGACTATGAAAATTTGTTGTTTAATGTTACTGTAATCTATCTATATATATAAAGAAGGATGTTTGTGGGTCTGTCTGTGGGTGGGTCTGTACGTTTTTTATACAAATCTACAGTTTTATTCCGATCTTGATGAAATTTCGCATACATGACCTTCAAAGCATGAGGAAGGTCACTGTCTACATCAGATTTCGAAAAAATAATAATTATTGATAAAAAATCGATATTCATGGTTATGGCAGGGCATATTAATGAGAAATATCGCATGACCAACAATGCAAGACAAAGTTTTTGCAACAATGGTATCAACACGCAATTCACCAACACTCTGCACGGACCAACAATATATATCTCATGACCAACAATGCAAATAAAAGTTTGTGCAACAATAGGTATCAACAATGGTTTCAACACGCAATTCACCAATAACAATGAGCTCAAAATGATGATGCAATGATAAAGCAGTCCTTTCCAAGAATTATAACAATGCAATATGGATAAGTTTCAATTTGTAACAATGCATAGAATTCCTGTTATTCAGGCTTTTCTTAGAAAAGAGAGTTCTTAGTACTTAATTTCTTGAAAATCTTTAAAAATGATCAGTAAATGGAGACAATGGAGAGTTAGCAGACTATTGAGAAAGAGTGGAAAGACGAGAGAGGAAGCACTCCTTTAGCTCCGTGATGTATTGAGCAAATGGGAAGCAAGTAAATAGAAGAATCCGCGACCGCTAGACTGCACAAAGTGATGAATGGCCAAATTTTGCTTCAACACATCGAGAGAAGAGTGGAAATTGCAACAACACTAAGTATACATCTGAGGTAAGATTACGTGAGTAAGAAATTATTTAAAATAGCAGTGGCATCCTTGGAGGTCCAGCCATTGTGAGCCTTTAAAAAAAATTTTTTCGAATTTTCATTAAGAATTTTTACTGTATTAATTCTAAGCATTTTCATGTGTTTATTTTTAAGATATTGCAAAATTTAATTTAATTTTTTGAGATTGTTCTGTTTACATCCAAGTAATTATCCCGGGCAACGCCGGGTACCTCTTCTAGTATTTTTATATACAGCAATGGCGAAAACTGCATGTAAATTTACGTATTCGATTGCAGCGCTCACACGAATCTTTCCTAACGCGCGCGAAATGAGAATGAAATCCTCGCACGTCTAAATGTTTTAAACTACTGGGTCTATGTTCTTTCCACTGCTAGATCAAAGTTATCATAAACGTCAAGAGAGAAAAACCATTGTTTCAAAGCATTGCCGGGTAAAATCTTTTAAGCATTCCAAGGAGCTTTAGCTCTGACGCAGATGTAATTTTAATATCTCACTTTTACTTCCACTTGGTTTAAATAAACAGTGGAAATACCTTTGATTCTATATGCATTCACGTCATTTTAAAATATAGGCCTAACTTCAATTAGCCATTTTAACAATAAGCCTAATATTAATTAGCCATTTTTAACAATAGGCCTAACATTAATTAGCTAATTTTCACAATAGGCCTAACATTAGTCATTTTAACTGTAGGCCTAACATAAATTAGCCTTTTTTAACTATAAGCATAACATAAATTAGCCATTTTTAACAATAGGCCTAAGATTAATTAGCCATTTTGAACTATAGGCCTAACATTATTTAGTCATTTTAACTCTAGGCCTAACATAAATTAGCCATTTTTTACAATAGGCCTAACTTTAATTAGCCATTTTTAACTATAAGCCTAACATTAGTCATTTTAACTGTAGGCCTAACATAAATTAGCCTTTTTTAACTATAAGCATAACATAAATTAGCCATTTTTAACAATAGGCCTAAGATTAATTAGCCATTTTTAACAACAGGCCTAACATTATTAAGTCATTTTAACTATAGGCCTAACGTTATTTAGCCATTTTTAACCATCGCCCTAACATTAATTAACACATTTAACAATAGGCCTAACAGCACTGAATTTTAAAATGAAATGAGCACGTGCATCAAGAAAAATTCATAACGGGCACGTGCTCCAGGCTGCCATCAACAATGCTTAAATGATAAACAAAAAGTAACACTGTATTCACTTATGACTCGTCGGTAGGATTCGATTGATATATTACATGCCCTAAGTTCATATTCTTAACATTAGTGCACGTGCTTGAAGGGGTCCACGAGAGCTCATCAAAAGTTGATATATCGCTGTTAAGTTCTTCCATTTTCACGTTTTCGTGCAAACGATGGCTGGCCAGGCACATAAAGGTACTGATCATGCTTGTATTCTTATATATAGCTTTAGCTAAAGATCGTAATAAGGGGTCATTGAAGTACTTTTTGGGGGTCATTTTCTCGGACGTAGCATTTCGAAAATCGAAAAGAATGTCATATTCGTCTTGTGCTCGTCATTCCCGTTCGAATGACATATTACATGCCTTATATTGCCAATAAAAAAATTTAATGGGGGGGTTTGGGTCTCAATAGTCACGTGACTGTTAGACCGATTTCGACGACAAACTAATCAGGTGAACTCAGGAAGGGTCTCTATCGAACAGCGAAAAAAGAACTTGAAAAAGTTAAAGCATTCTCGACATACAGACGGACGGACGGACGGACGGACAGACAAACACATAAACAGAGCGAAACCAATATATGCTTTTCAGCATATAATAAGGCAGCTCCCTTGACATTTTTGCCAGTCACGTTTGTCTCCCTTGAGCTCCCTATCAAACGTCCAGACGACTGGCAAAAATTTTTGGGTCTGGAAAGGAAAGAGAAAGAACGAGTATTGATCAGGAAAACTCTGCAACTAAAACAGAAAAAGCTATACGGGCATTAGAAACATCTGAACAACGGGAGTTTCGAATGAAGCAAAAGGATTTAAAAGCTTCTACGTCAAGGGCAAGAAAAAATTGAGTATAAAGTATATGGTGTTATGCTCCGCAGTGGTGAGGCAAATCAAGAAAAGCTTAGATCAAGTCTCGGTATATCACCTAGAATTCCTTTTTTCGTATTTTTCGTAGAATGGATAGTCCCTTTGCTCTGTGATGTATTGATTGAGTTATTAAATACCGAAAGGTGCTTTATGCTATCAGTGTGGGCAAACGTGTCTGTCTGTCTGTCCGTCTGTCTTTAACTCAAACTCCTCCGAGGATATGAAAGATTTTCAAAATCTGTTTTCGTCAGTCGATGAATATGGTTCATGGCACGAACTAGTTACAAATATTATCTAAATCGGTTCATTGGCACGTGCAAAAATGGTACCTCTATTTTCCCGCCTAGCAATTTTCAATGGGAAGATATATTGAGTAATATATCAAACAAATCCTAATGACGGGATAGATGCGGTTATTCATTATTTTCGTCAATCGATGAACATAGTACATGCAACGAAGGAATCACAAATATTATCTAAATCTGTTCAATAGCACGTGCACAAATGGTACCATTACGACACCCCCTAGCAATTTTCAATGGAGAGATATATTAAGTAATATATCAAACAAATCGTATTGACGAGATAGAAGCGGATATAAATTACTATTTTCCCAAATTAATAAATAAGGTTCCGGGAATGAACCATTTTGAAAACGGTTGAAATCGAAACAATGACACGTGCTCTAACAGTACCCTTATGACACCCTTAAAATTTTTCAGTGCTAAAATGTGGCATGTAATATATCAAACGACTTGGAATGATGTGTCAAGAATGAATTTAAAGTAAAATTAATGATAGTCGAAATTGTTTCTAGGTACCTGGTTTAGTGGAACCATTATGGCTCAATTCTAAAATATGGCATGTAATTTATCAAGCTACTTGGAATGATGTGTCATGAATGACGATAACGTAAAATTAATGATATTCGAAATTGCTTTCAAGGAACCTGTTTTGGTGGAACCATTATGGTTCATTGGAACTTTCAATGCTAAAATATGGCATGTAATATATCAAACGACTTGGAATGATGTGTCATGAATGAATATAACGTAAAATTAACGATAGTCTAGATTGGTTTCAAGGAACCTGGTTTCGTGGAACCATTATGGTTCATTGGAACTTTCAATGCTAAAATATGGCATGCAATATATCAAACGACTTGGAATGATGTGTCATGAATGAATATAACGTAATATTTAGGATAGTTGAAATTATTTCAAAGGTACGTGGTTTAATGGTATCATTATGGTCCATTAGAAACTTCCAATGTTAACATAGGGCGGTTTGAAAATATAGTTCCGCGAATGGTTTAGTTTAACCTTTCGGTACTTGGTTATGTCATTCCTTAGTGGTTTATTTTTTAACCAATTGGGAAAGAAAGAAAATTAAAAGTACATCACATGAAAATAAACAAGGCCTTTCGGACATTTTATTCAAAGACCTTCTTCAGGTATAAATTGAAAGTGTAAACTGATTCTTTCTATCAGTAAAGGATAAAGAATATAAATTTAAATAGTTATATTGTTGAGAAGCTTTGTTACATCATCTGATTGTTTACATCTGTAAATTGAAATATTTAAAATGTTATATTTTCAAAATATATAAATATAAAATATTATAAATTAATAAGTAAAAGGAAAAATTAAAAGGACATCATTATAAAAGTCAATAATTATAATATTGATTGCATCTTGGACTAATTTGCTGAATAACTTAATTGAATAGATAAAAGAACTTGATTAGCAATTTGGTAATTGATTTTAATAAACCTACGCGTTTCGTGGTAACCACATCATCAGGGTAGGACACAATAAGGACACAATTTATTTATTCAGTTAAATTATAATATTTCCCATTTTTTTTATCTAATATATAGGATTGCTGGGCTAGACAGTGTTTTGATTTGTTTATATGATAAGTTCTTAAATTAGTTTTTTTTGCCAATGTTCTTCGATTTCAAGAATTTGTATATTTTCCCAGTCAATGTTGTGATTTTTGTTTTTTCTATGTAAAAATAATTGTTTATTTTCATTACATTTTTTTATTTGATATTTGTGTTCATCAATTCCTTTTATCACACTTCTTTTTGTTTGCCCTATGTAGTGATCATTACATTCTTTGCAAGGATTTTTACAGATAACATTATTTTTTATAAGTTTATTATTATTATGTTCTAATTTTCTGTTCAATAAAAGGTTTCCTATTGTCATTTTATTTTTAAAGGCGATTTTATATTATATTTCTTTTCTCTTTTTATTATACTTTTAACGGTTCTATTCAATTTTGGGTGATAATTTAATGTTACATAATTTTTGTTTTGATTTAAATTTACATTTGTAATTTGGTCATTTTCCTTTTTTACACAATTTTTCCAATAAAAATTCCAAAAAATCTTTCCAATAAAATTAATTGGAAAATTATTGTCTATTAGCATTTTTCTTAATTTCAGTAATTGGGGTGTTTTTTGTGGAGCAGACTCTATGGATTTTATGTAAAAAGTTAATAATGACATTGATTTTATAATGTAGGGGTTGAAAGGATTTAAAATTAATCATGATATTTCCTCTAGTGGGTTTTGTATATATATATCAAAAGCAAACTTAGAGTTATTTTCTAGTTCAATCTCTAAATCCAGATACTGTATTTTATTTTCTTCCATGTTGTTTGTAGTAAAATTGAATTCAGAAACTTTTTCTAAATATTCTATAACTGAAATTTATTTCGTTGTTTTTTATTATTAAGATGATATCATCCATGTAAAACTATTGGGAGTTGTAATTTAATTTTTTTCGATTGTTCTGTTTACCTACAAGTGTAATTATCCCGGGCAACGCGCCCGTATCTCTGCTAGTCTATCTTCTATCTATATATATAAAGAAGGATGTTTGTTTGTTTGTGGGTTTGTTTGGGGTTTGTTTGTTTGTTTTTTATACAAATCTACAGTTTTATTCCCATCTTGATAAAATTTCGCATACATGACCTTCAAAGCATGAGGAAGGCCACTGTCTACCTCAGATTTCGAAAAAATAATAATTGATAAAAAAAATCGATATTCATGATTATGGCAGGGCATATTAATGAGAAATATCTCATGACCAACAGTGCAAGGCAAAGTTTGTGCAATATAGAATTCAATGCATAGAATTCTTGTTATTCAGGCTTTTCTTAGAAAAGAGAATTCTTAGTATTTAACAATTTCTTGAAAATCTTTAAAAATTATCAGTAAATGGAAATAATGAGTTAGCAGACTATTAAGAAAGAGTGAAAGACGATAGAGGAAGCACTCCTTTAGCTCCGTGCTGTATTGAGCAAATGGTAAGCAAGTAAATAGAAGAATCGGCGACCGCTAGACAACACAAAGTGATGAATGGCCAATTTTTGCTTCAAGACATCGAAAGAAGAAAGGAAATTGCAACAATATCAAGTGTACATCTAAAGTAAGATTACGTGAGTAAAAAATTATTTAGACTAGAAGGCATCCTTGGAGAGGTCCATCAATTATGAGCCTTTAAAAAATTTCTTTTCGGTAAATCAAGTCCCTGTATATCACCTAGAATGGATTTTTTCAGTGAAGAGTTAAATTCCTGTCTTTCGGATTTTTCTTAGAATGGATTGTAGTGATTGAGTTATTATTTAACCAATTTGGAGGTTTAATTTAGCTTTTTGAGGTTGTTGTGTTTACCTGCAAGCGTAATTATCCCGGGCAACACCGGGTCCTCTGCTAGTCTATATATACGGGGTGTTTTTGAATTGAGTATAGATTTTTTGGGAGATGATAGAAACGGTCCTTAGAAGTATTTTTTGTCATATGAACATGGGGTCCCCGCAGCTCCGTTTACTTACAATACTGCACTGAACAATCTAATGACACCGGGACGCAGTGTGCGTTGGTAGGCCTAGATTATTTTATTTTTAATAATTAACACAAGCAATCTACTGTATGACTTTTACAGTAATTGTTCGAAATGACCGCCATTTGCTTCATAGCACAATTCGCAACGCCTTATGATGGATTGATGTACGCGTGGAAACAGTTGATTTGCTGCCGCGACAACACGAGCCGCCAATTCTTCTTCGGTATCTACGGGTTCGGAGTACACCATTGATTGTATGCTTCCCCATAAAGAAAAATCCATCGGTGTGAGATCTGGCGATCTCGGTGGCCAAGCAACTGGTCCGCCACGACCATTCCAACGACCAGGATATGTCTCATTTAGGTAATCTCAACTGCTCTTGTGTAATGCGAAGGTGTGCCGTCCTGTTGAAACCACATCAAATGTCTGGTCATTAGTGAAACATCTTCAAGAAGACCAGGGAGCTCCTTCAGGAAACCAAGGTATGTTTGCCCGTTAAGACGGCATGGTAGGAGATATGGCCCAATCAGGACATTGTGAATCATGCCAGCCCAAAAATATTCATTGCACATGGGTTGACATGAGACCACAGATGACTATTGTAGCTATTGAACATTCCCTCTCGCGTAAACGTTGCCTCATTTGTCCACAAAACCATGGAAGGAAAGTCTGGAATTCTATTCTGTTGCTGCATAAACCATTCCGCGAAAGCACGCCGGGGACCATGATCATTGGGTCATAATTCCTGCACCTTTCGAAGCTTGAACGGATGTTGCAGATTGTCATGTAAAATGTTCCATACAGTGGTATGACTAGTATTCAAAGCAGCTCCGACCGCACGAGTACTTTTCGATGGATTTCGGTTAAACCTTTCCAAAACTTCATCCTCTAATTCAGGGGAGCGTAACCACCGACGACGTCCACGCTGATGATTATCATGAGCGAATGCGCCTGTTTCTCTTAGACGACGATCTACTGCACCAAATGTTCGTGAATTGGGAAGAATTCTGTTGGGATAACGTTCAGCATATAAACGCCCTGCACCATCCATGGTACCAGCAGCACCGAGACACAGATGCATGTCTGCATAATCATTCCATTTAAAACGATTCATACTGTTTGTTTAACTTTACACATGTAAAAAGTACATCAAGTGAACTTTTTAAAACAAATCTTTACATACTGCTTTCCTAGAATGCGATTAGTTCATTTACATATGGACTAATCGTATTTTACAAAGGGGTTGGATACCATGGAATCTCCTAGACGAAGTTTGTCCTAAGGTATCACTAGGTCCAAGAATGGTAAGGAACAGTCTTTCTCTCTCTCAACCGTGAAGTTGATGGAGGGGGATAAATTGTTGAGTCCCTCAACTAATAGGTCAAGTTTTGGATCTCGCATATGGCGAATATATCGTCCACATATCGATACCAAGTTTGGGGGAAATAAGGTAAAGTGGACATGGCTAAGTTTTCCAAATGGAGAGATGATGGGAAACTCAACTTCGGAATATTCAGGAAAACCAACTATATACCAGCATACATCAAGCACAACTCTAACCACAGTTTTAACCACAAGCTTGCAACGTTCAACCATATGATCCACAGAATGTTAACTATACCCATGTCCCATGCGATGAAACGAAGAAATACACACGATCAAGGAAGCAGCTGTTTTCAACGGTTACAAGAAGGATTTAATAGACAAACTGATCAAAAAGCAGACTCTTAAGAATAAATTGCAAGACATTACCACTCTACAATCCACCTGTGAGAAGAATAAGAAATTCATATGTCTACCCTATAACCGTAAGCTGACTAGAGGTCTAGAAAGAATTTGTAAAGCTTACGACCTTAGGGTAGCATATAAAAGCAGCCACAACCTCAAAAGCTTACTAGGCAACACGAAAGATGCTATTAGTAAAACAGATAAATCGGGTATATACGAAATTTCTTGTAATTCGTGTGACAGCAAATATATTGGCCAGAGCAGGAGGAAGATTTCGACTCGAATCAAAGAACACTTCAGCTATATCAAGAATCACAAACCCGAGAAGTCTGCGTTCGCGGAACATGTTATAACCACAGGACACGTCGGAAAAATCGATAATTTCCGAATCTTACATTACAATGACGATCCCAGAAAACTGAATTTTTTAGAATCGTTGGAGATTTCTAAAATACCTCCAGACAAATTATTGAATCATGAAAGAGGCCCAATGGACCTATCACAGTGGTACTCACTGACTTCAAAACTTTAATTTTGGGCAAAATTCTTTCCTGATATAAGAACCTCTGATATAAGTAGGCCGGATATAAGAGGTTTTTGTTTTTTATGTATTTATTGTACGTATTTATTTTAGAGATTTCTGTTTTCTGCAAAACTTTTTGTATAATTTTTTGTATAATTTTTGTATAATTTTGTAGAGTGGTTTGACTCTCCTCCAATCCTGTTAATTAACCCGCTTTTGTAAACCAAATCAAGGTGTTCCGCTCCCTGATTGGTACCTCCTTCTTATAAATACCGACTCTGAACAAGTCAACCTGAATCATACTGAAGAAGGTCACTTAGTGACCGAAATGTATACATTTATGGTGTATTAAATATATGTTTGTGGACAAGTGGAGTTTCCTTTCTTCATCTCTTATGTATTCTAGTATCCACAGAGTTTTTAAGGTAAGTCTATTCTCTCTATTGAGTTATTTATAAGTTCTAAGGACCTCTTCTATCATCTCCCAAAAAATCTGTACTCAATTCAAAAACACCCTGTATAAAGAAGAATGTTTGTTTGTGGGTATGTTTGTATTTAATTCAAATCCACAGTTTTATTCCGTTCTTGATACAATTTTGCATACTTGACCTTCAAAGCATGAAGAAGGTTACTGTCTACCTGAGATTTCGAAAAAATATAAATTATTGATAAAAAAAGTCGATATTCATGGTTTTGACAAGGCATATTAATGAGAAATATCTCATGACCACAATGCAAGGCATAGTTTGTGCAACAATAGGTATCAACAATGTTATCAACACGCAATGCACCATCACTATGCAAGCGTTAACAATACATATCTCATCACCAACAATGCAAGGCAATATAGATTTGTGCAGTATAGATAAGTTTCAATCTGTAACAATGCATAGAATTCCTGTTATTCAGGCTTTTCTTAGAATTGAGACTTCTTGATACTTAACAATTTCTTGAAAATCTTTAAAAATGATCAGTAACTGGAGATAATGGAGAGTTAACAGACTATTGAGAAAGAGTGGAAAGACGACAGAGGAATCATTCCTTTAGCTCCGTGCTGTATTGAGCAAATGGTAAGCGTGTAAATAGAAGAATCGGCGACTGCTAGACTATACAAAGTGATGAATGGCCAAGTTTTGCTTCAGGACATGGAGAGAAGAGTGGGAATTGCAACAACATCAAGTGTACATCTAAAGTAAGATTACGTGAGTATGTAATTATTTAGACTAGCAGTGGCATACTTAGAGAGGTCCATCCATTGTGAGCCTTTAAATTTTTTTTTCGAATTTTCATTAAGAATTTTTACTGTATTAATTCTAAGCTTTTTCATCTGTTTATTTTTAAGATATTTCAAAATTTAATCAGAAAAACAAAGAGCCACGCCGGGGTTATCACCTAGCTTATTTGGTAGCACAGCAGATCCAAACATTTCATAAAAATACATTTTGAATACATTCTGTGTGAATGTGAATATTTTGGAAAATCTGCAGTTAAAATAGAAAAAGCTATATAGGCATTGGAAACATCTGAATCACGGGAGTTTCGAATAGAGCAAGAGGGTATAATAGCTTCGACGTCAAGGGTAATAAAAATTTGGGTCTAAAGTATCCAGTGATCTTCCCCGGTGGTGGTGATGATGGATATCATTTTAATCTGAGGCAAATCAACAAGAGGTTAAATAAAGTCCCGGTATATCATCTAGAATTCCCGTTTTTCGGATTTTCTTTAGAATGGATTGTCCCTTCTGTGTAATATTGATTGATTTATTATTTAACCAATTTGGCATTAGAATTTAACTTCTGGTGATTGTTCTGTTTATTTACATGTGTAATTATCTCGGGCAACGCCGGGTCTTCTGCTAGTGATAATAATAATAATAATAATTAATAATAAATGTTTAAAAATCACTTCAAATTTTAAAGTAATTAAAATATATATAAGATTTGATATTTTAAAGATTTTCATGCATTAAAATAATTAAATTTGTAACTTTTTTTTTTTATAAATTTACCCATCCGAAAATATTCTCTATAGTTATTGGTTTTAAATGATTGCCATACTCGCAGACGCCCTTCAGGGCCAGCTACCGAGCGCATGAATACACTCCACGAATTCATTGTGATGCGGCCGTCTAACAACGCTGCATAAATAGACTGCAAAACAGTTTAGACTTTATAACCGATCAACTTCGGTTAGCTCAACTCCTGCCAAGCAAATGAAAACGCTTTTGGAATAGACTGTACATCCCCATAGTAAGCTACACTCTTTATTTCAACCTTCTACCTCAAATAATGCAGAAATTCTGAAAGGGACAGACGAACATTGTGAAACCAATAAGTAGCTTTATTCTTCCACTACTTAATAATAATATAACATTTGAAAGGCAGGATTTGCTGAAAGGTCATTCACACTTTATGAAAAACGATTTATTTTTTGAATTTAGTCTAACAATCCATATTTATTTTTTCTGTCGTGTTCTAACTGATTCATCTGCTTCTTGACAACAGCCCGACAACGGTATTTGCAAGATACAAGGCTGTTTCGGAGGGCTACGAGTTCCAATTTGTCCTATTCCTCTTGCGCAGGTTTCCAAAGGCCAGTCAAAATTCTGCACCGTCGCTTCCCGAGGGCTCTCTTGAACATCCCGAAAGCGCAGAAATCCATTGGGGCGGCATCAGATGATTTGGTAAGGATGTGGTTAAAGGGAACCAGCGTCATCCCGGTCTCCTGTTGCAGTTGAGCCAAGAAATCTGCCATCACTTTCCTTTCTGCGATGTGACGAGGCAAGAGCTTTTGGACTTTACGAAGACCCAAATCTCCGTTTTTTAAATTGTCTTTACCGTTGCGATATTCCTAGTTTCGAAGCAATACTTTTTTGTGTTGGGGGATTTTCGATGGAGACCAAATTTCTACTGTTCGAATGACGTCCGCGGTCCTCACTTTCTTGACACGCGCTTTCGGACCCAGCAGTTGACCCATTTTTTCTGCGGATCGAGAGCTTTACCACGGGAATTGAGTATATACATTGAGTGTATACGAAGCACATTAATATACAAATTGGTGTACAAATTCTTGCTGTTAAATATACAGGATCTGTATAAAAAGTATCGGGAACAATTTTTTCCTGACGTGACTGTAGTTCGCAGCGCGCTCGCAAAACTTCAAAACGCGCCAAGCGTCAGTCGCCTGCAAGCATTTGTTCAGGTTAGATCGAAGTTTTGGTGATCCCTATCGAGTGAACGATTTAACAGCGGTACGCCATCAAATTTTATGTTGGACTGGGGAAATCGGGTATGGAGACGATGGGCATGATTCGCCAAGTGTTCAAGGATGAAAGCATGTCACCAACTGCAACTTCTAAGTGGCACAACCTCTTCAAAGATAGACGAGACAACGTGCAACGTGCACTTGAAGTGCTGAATTCAGATCGATTAAGTGTGCGCATGATCGCAGATCGAATTGACATAGATAAGATGACAGTGCACACCATTATCACTGCAAATTTGGCGATGAGGAAGATCTGCGCCAAACTCGTCCCAATGGTCTTGACGGACGACCATCAGCAGAGGCGCAAAACGGCGTCGCGACGATTCCCCAAGCCCCTTATAGTCCCAACTTGGCCCCAGCAGACTTTTTCCTATTCCCAAAAGTGAAATCCACCCTCAAAAGACACCACCATGGGACCCTAAGTGCCGTCAAAGAAGCTTGCACGCGTACCCTTAAGGACCTTTCGGAATTTGCCTACCAGGGAGCCTTCGAGTCGTGGAAAAACCGCTGGCAAAAGTGTGTCGACGCTCAAGGGATGTACTTTGAAGAAATTTAAGGTTTTGGAGCAATATCTGAAATAAATCTTTTTTTCCGAAACTTTTCCCGATAGTGTTTATGAAAGCCCTGTACTCTCAAAGGTTATGGCAAATCGGCCATAAAGACTATGGAATATAATTATGAAAAGTAAGATTACTTGTACGAGTGCTATTTTATTTTCAACCTCCGATAAGGGAAAAAATAAAGACAAGTGTGAATAACAAAACGATTTTATTTCATACGAGGTGCATTGGCGTTTACAGAGGGTTGATTACGATCTATGGTAACGATTTGGAGGAGAATCTTTACGAAGAAAACCCCTTTCTCCACCAATAATCGTGTTGCATTTGGTGTCCCTGTTTGTGGACTATTGCTTTGTACCGTATCTTTCATTGTCGAGGAGATGATTGCATAATGGCGAGGCCTGAACTTGTTCCTTTCTTGTTTGCAGGCTTTCCAGATACTCTCAGTGGTTGTTGGAGGCTTGTTTCAATAACCCAATTCCACGAAAAATCCATCGGGAATGCATTCCTGGCTACGGGCCTGTAATATCAATTCATGTGGTCTCTGTCACGTGCACGTGACCCAGACTATTCACGAAATAACATCGTTACCAAAGATCGTAGTCAACCCTCTGGATATTTGATAATCAAAGTCGACCTGAGATCTAACATTCATTTGGAAGATCAATAATTGGTCTCATTCAATCCATAAAACCCAATGACTGTTCGAGGTGTGACTACATTTAAAGCGCTAAATCCAAAAAATAATGGTTACTTCAAAAAAGTTATATATAAAATCGGCGCTTATTTCTTTTTTTTACCACAGAAATCTTCGAGAAAGAAATCTCATATATTAAGTAATTCCCAATAAGACGGATACGATAGTACGAAAATTATACAATCACCTGAGAAGTAAAAGGCTTACGGATTCTTTAACCACATTAGGGAAAGCTAAACAGTAGAGAAAATTCATATCCATCTCTTTCAACATTCAACTAGTCGAACACCTCAGACCTATTTGCTCAAAAGCTTGCTGGGAAACGCGAAGGATAAGCCTCGCCACCCCTCCCCCCCCCCCAAAAAAAAATATCGGGCATATATAACATCACTTGCGACATTTGTGGCAAGGTCTATCGCAAAAAATCAAAGAGAGGCATAGAAAAACAAACTAAATACGGTCGACCTGTCAGATCGGCCGTCGCCAAACATTTCACTGACTTCGGACACAATGACGAATTTAGAGATTCCAAAATAATTTAGCCGTTTAGGGTAAATTATCTTCAAGATGCCGATAAAAAATCAGAATGCCGAGTCACTCATGAATTTTAAGAGAGGACCAAAACCGATTCAGTCATGTTCGACCTGATTACATACCGTGCCAAAAACACGCGAGTGATTGGCCCGCCAAATACGGATCAGTCTATAAAATTTATACTCTCGGAACCCAGAAAGACATTTCTTACTGAATGATGGATGCAACGCGTCCGAAATGTGCCTTTAACATTCTTCAAATTTGTTGTGGTAAAAGGTAATTTTGTTTATATTTTAATCCCATCCATAGTTTAATTCTTCCCGTTTCACAACACGAGTGGTTAGTATTCATCTTGTTGTTTTGCGTTCCAGCTTCCTGCATTGGAGACTGCGATGCATGGCTACTAGATTGAACACATTCGATAATGGCAAAAGAGGTGTTCCACCTTCTCTGGCCATGTGAACTTGTTATCATAGATCCTTAACAACCCCCTGTACAACCAATCTAACATCTCGGCAATTTCTTTAAATCTATGAATAATAATTTGTTCTAAAATATTATTCCTGTTTACAGGTGATCCGCTTAAAAAATCGGAGCATAAGAAATGCACCTTCTTTGCGCTGAGGGGATGGTGTAATACATGAGCGTCCCCTTTTTTTCTTATATGCAGAAATGAAAACGAAAAGGCATGAATGAAATGAAAAGAACCCCCACTCATTTTATCAGTAATACTTCCCGTTTATTTGACTGGTTACATTTAGGTGCCATGAAAAAATAGCTTTACTCCATTTTATTACACCCAACGATCGCTTAGGCTTTCCTGTACTTCCGGCGGGACACTAGCAGCGTTCAACTCCTCCAGGGAAGGAAGTCCTGTCTACGCACTAACCTCACCAATGGCAGGGGAAGGAGCAAACCAGAGACCATCAATAAAGAGCAAACCAGGGGAAGGAGCAAATCAACTTATTGATGGTCTTTGGAGCAAACGCTCAGAAATCGCATCTCACAATGTCAAAAGAAATAAATTATCATCGTGATAACTGGGTTCAATTGCAACAACGTAGTTTTATTATTAAT
>JAHWFO010076482.1:352076-365968 GCA_023313115.1 Rhysida immarginata | reverse complement strand
TAAAATACTTCAAATACAAAGTAAAAGAAAAGATAAACTTATCAGACCAAGATCGGCGTGTGAAAGAATTATTAATCAGCTACTCTCATGCTTAGCCATGTGTTTTGCATCATATTCACTCACTTTCAGCCATGACAGTTCTGGGCATGGAGCTTCCCAATTTGCTTCAAGTTACAACAATAGAATTCGGAGTCTATCTTTAATATACGTCATTGCTCCGAATTCTATTGTTAACAGCGGCAAAAAGTGAAGCAAATTGAGCCATGATAGTTCTGGGCAGGAGTGAGCCGTGGAGTAATTACTTGTCTGGCTGCTTTCTTTATGAAGATTTTGGGCCCGAGGAATAATTAATTCAAAACCATTATTCAAAGTTGTTCTGCCTACAACTGTACAAACAGACAAGAAAAAGTATCATGAATCATTTTCCACAAAAATAAATCAAAAATACGTAACTAAAATGAAAATACGTTACTGAAAGACAATCGAAACGAAATTGAAATAGAAACCATGATCGAAAAATTGTTTATAAAATATAATAAAATACTTCAAATACCAAGTAAACGAAAAGATAAACTTATCACTCCGTAATCGGCGTGTGAAAGAATTATTAATCAGCTACTCTCGTTTTAGCCATGTGTTTTGCATCAGATTCACTCACTTTCAGCCATGACAGTTCTGGGCATGGAGCTTCCCAATTTGCTTCAAGTTACAACAATAGGATTCGGAGTTTATCTTTAATATACGTCATTGGGCGGACCAGAGATCCTTTATACCAAAGACGTATATTAAAGATAGACTCCGAATTCTATTGTTAAAAGCGGCAAAAAGTGAAGCAAATTGAGCCATGATAGTTATGGGCAGGAGTGAGCCGTGCAGTAATTAGCTGTCTGGCTGCTTTGTTTTTGAAGATTTTGGGCCTGAGCAATAATTATTCAAAACCATTCCTCAAAGTTAAACTGCGTACAACTGTACAAACAGACAAGAAAAAGGACCAGGAATCATTTTCCACAAAAATAAATCAAAAATACGTAACTAAAATGAAAATACGTTACTGAAAGACAATCGAAACGAAATTGAAATTGAAACCATGATCGAAAAATCATTTATAATACAAAGTAAACGAAAAGATAAACTTATCAGTCCGTGATCGGCGTGTGAAAGAATTATTAATCAGCTACTCTCGTGTTTAGCCATGTGTTTTGCACAATGATTTGAACTATTAAAACTACTGGATCCTCCCCGAGTAGAACTGCCGGCGGTCATGTAATCGATAAGCAACCAGGGCAAGCAATCGATCAACTGTAGGGACAGATTCAACTGAAGCCATTGAACAAAACAGTAGTTATGATGGATTTATTAATGACAAACTCCTGCTAATTTAACTCCAATGCAATTAAACAATTTTGTCAGGCCCACTGACGAAGAAAGCATCTTGCAAAGTCACAACTTCATTGGATTAAAAATTAAAAAAAAAAAGTTTTAAGCACATACTTTTACTTTAAAAAGTGAATATAAAAAGTAAAAGATAATTTTTGGTGCCTCTCATTTAAATAGAAAATCATAAAATTAAAAAAAGCTAAACGTTTGGTGCGCGTTTAATGTAAATTTTAAATTGAAAATATTACACAATAGAATAAACTTTACCTTTTTTTTTAATTTTATGAATTTCGATTTAAATGCGACACCAAAAATTATTTTCGACTCTTTTCATGCACGTTTTAAATGTGTGCTTAAAATACTTAAAAAAAATTTTAATATTCTTTTATTTTATTCTTTTTAGTCTTTTTTTTTAAAAAAAAAAACAACATGCTTTTACATACCTACAAAACCAATAAAGCCGTGGAGATCTGAACATGAAAGAGTTCGACAGGCAATGAGGAGTAGACTGGATACATGCATCCTAGCTGGTGATAGTCATTTTCAGCAGTTATTGTAGATTAAGAAGTTTACTTTTAAGCTTATGTAAGGTAATAAATTATTAAGAATTGATTTTTTAATATTTTTTTATTTATTGTGACACCTAAACATAACGGGAATCAATAAAAAATTCCAGCTAAAATAGTAAATACTACTCCTATTGATACAACGTAGTGAAAGAAGTGACCATTGCCTGGCATTTTAATTAAACAAAAATCACTTTTAATCCTGTTTAAGAATTCTAATTTGAATATTTTTATGCTGAATTGTAGTGTCACCGGAAATGAATCAGAGTGCCAAATTTGGAGTCGTTTGAACAAGGGGAAGTGGGTGAAAAATTGATTGCAGTATTTGACCCAAACTAATAAACATGTGAAATTAAGTGAAATTAAATGTATAATGCAAAATAGAGGATGTAGAATAGAGGAAAATCATGAACGTTTGCCAAAAGTGTGCA
This sequence comes from Rhysida immarginata, assembly GCA_023313115.1. Classification (NCBI taxonomy): domain Eukaryota; kingdom Metazoa; phylum Arthropoda; class Chilopoda; order Scolopendromorpha; family Scolopendridae; genus Rhysida; species Rhysida immarginata. The sequence continues at coordinate 363,594 of JAHWFO010076482.1, read as the reverse complement.
CGAATTTGTAAATCCACGCATTTTGGTGATTTTCGATGAATATCAAGAACGTTGACAATATGTGTGCACGAAACTGTAAATCCAGTTTAATTTCTTTATTTCCTAACAGTTTATCAATTGTTGGAATTGCAGTGTACACAGACACAAACGATCAATTATATCCATCGCCATCCAAGAAGAGAATTTTGGAATTGTTGAATTTTTAGATAAACAAATGAATTTTTAAAAGTAAAAACAATGAAAAGTAAATAATCATTGGTATCAAAAAACTGTGTTTATTGTTACAACATTAACATTCTTACATATCTGCATAATGGTGAATATTGCAAGGTACTAACTAATTAAAACAAAATCCAAATAATGCAATGTGGCAGGAAATTTAATAATAGCCGACGCATTTCGGTAATATCGCCATCATCATGGCCACAAAATAACTACACAGGTGAAAACAACAAGACTACCGAATATATAGCTAAAGAAGGGGCATGTCAGCCAATCGGATTTTAGGTATTAAAGCATTGATTGGTGTATATGCCTCTTTTTTGGCTATATATTCTGTAGTATTGTTGTTTTTTTCCTCTGTAGTTATTTTGTGCCCGTGATAAGTGTTATTACTGAAACGCGTCGGCTGTCATTAAAATTCCTACAATGTTGCAATATCACAATACATGATACAGTACACAGAGATCATTAACGGGATCATTCTCTATATGTATGTTCTGGACCAATAATCACTGAAGCTCAAAAAAAAATTTTCATCTCACGAACATACGCTTGAATGCATCTAATTTCAAAGATATACCAAATTTATTAAATGTCATTTTAAAATTTATTAAAATATTTACAAAATATCCGTTACTAATTCTAGCTGAAGGAAAATATGGCCAAGTGACATTTTTATTTGTTAAATGTCAGATTTAAAGATTAAAACAAGATAAGAGGAAAAAGGTTTTATCAAACCAAGCTTTTATAATGTTTTATTTAGTGGAAACAATACAGCTTAATTTTGCAACAATAAACAATATATACATTTACTTTCGACATAACGAAATGTCCAATTGTTACAACAATCAATTCGTAGTAATGAGTTAGTACCATTAGAACACGAACCAATGAACCGATTTGAAAATTTTTTTCTTTATCATAAATTGTCATCGATTCTGCATAAGTGTGTCAAATTGCAGCTCCCTAGCTTGTCGGAAAGTTGGTTTAATATTGATTACAAGATTTGACCTAAACAAACTAACACAGCAAAGTTAATAAAAGCTATTAAAAACCACGTGCTGTTACGATTTACGACGTCAACCTGCCATGGTCTTAGCTCCTTATTATTAAGAAAATAATACAGATGAAAGAAATATCTTGACATTACTTTGTGCAACAGGTTTCCTGTAAAAAGAAATTCTTTGAATGTTTACAAAATGTACAATAAAAACCGAAATACTGGGTAACAAGCGCCCGTATCCTAATACGTTGAGTAACACGCTCCACTCTCTACTACTCCCTACAGTTGATCGCTTATCTCTGTCTAGTACTTATCGATTATGTTACTCGCCTGTCGCGTCATTCAGCCACAGCGCGGATGATCCAGTAGTTTTAATAGTTCAAATCATTGGTTTTGCCAAAATCACTTCTACTCCAAGTCTGGCAGCTAATGCTTAGAGTTTGGCACCTTTAATGACTTCGCCACCGCTGGCGCTCCAGTCAGTGAGAGGGAGATTAAAGCATAGACGATAGTTAATTTTTCCAGAATAATATTAAAAAACAAAAACAATTTAAATTTTATTTTTCTCTAACTTTATTATAAAATTTCCTTTTTTTTATATTTATCTTAAAATGCAATTGTATTTAGAAAAATTAAATACAGACGAAATGTTTTTAAATGTGAAAAATTAATTAACAGACGAATTTTACCTGATCTTTGTTACCTTTTTAAATTAAATAATCTATTCTTCCAAATTTTTTTATTCTTAATTTAAATGTAAAAATTAAATTCTAGGATCGATTTCAAGAAAAAAAATTTAGTAGAATGTTTAAATTTTTTAACATCATATCTGATCTCAAAAATTGAGTTATAACAAAACTTTTTTAATTATAACCCTTCATTATGAATTTTTGAGTTCTCATAACTCATAATTTGAGTTATAACAAACAGGTATTGAAAATATTGTATTCATAATCTTTACAATTTCACCTCCTTATTTTATTGTTTAATGTTATTATGTTTATACTTTTTATTAATATATTCTTGAAAATTTTTATTGCTTCTAATTTATTCAAATTTTAATCATTATGTAAAAAAAAATGTTATTGAAATTTTACACTAAATTTATGATCATTTTCCTTATTTATTGTATTCTTTTATTCTTATTTTTAAGCTGTTTTTGGCTTTTACTAGCATGCTGCTTGCAAAATTTCAAATAAATAAATAAATAAATAAATAAATCATACAAAGTGAACAACACAATTGCTCTATTAATCAATTTTATTTGCAAAATTATAATTTTGACAGTTTTGCATGTTTAAATGTTTTCTGTTTTGATTTGCTCGATTTATTAATATCTCTACAAAGAAAGTGCAATCTAATTGTCACAAAAAAAGTTGCAATAAATTTTAAAACTGTATTGTTGTGTGTAATACATGCAACAGCCTGTTTAGGACATGACAAAATAATTTCATTAAAAATCTCCCATGATGAGTGAGCATTTAGTGGGCTATTCATCAAAACTTTTTGAATACAAACTTCTAGTTTCATAATTAGGGAAAAAAGTATTTCTGAAGGCCATATTAAATTGCCTTCATTTCTAAGTTCAATAAGTGAAGTATCGTCTACATCTGCTGGTCTTGTCCCAATCCAAAACTTTTCAAACTTATTCAAAAAAATTATTTAAAATCCATTTTAATAAATAAAATTAATTTATTTACATGCTATCATCAGTATCACCCCATATATCAAAAATAATCAATTCAAGTAAATTTCGTTTTAATTAATTTAAATGATTACTTTAAGAATCTGGATATAAGTCAAATCAATCATCTTACCTGAAAATGAAGATCACATACAACATCTTGATTTGTTAAGGCTCTGTCACTCCTTGAAATTTTTCTTTGCCACACATCGTGCATGTGAGGATTCGGCGGTTTAAACATTGATCGTTTTTGGATCCTTTCGCCTTTTTTTCGGTAACCAGAAGTGCATCCTGGCACAAAGCAATATTTAACCATTACTTGTTAGAACTTTCAGCAATCCAGGTTGTTTGTAAAATTTTAAAAATAATTGTTTCTGTTACTAAGTAGCCTCAGCTCCATAGCATAATACGTACGACCATGTGTTTCTTCTTCCACCGGCTGTTTTGAGCGCCGCCCTAGTGGTCAAAACAGGCAGGGTGCCAAACTCTCCTATACCCCCCGCTCGATTTTGCCACACTTGGAGTAGAAGTGATTTTGGTTTTGCCATAGCCTACATGATAAGAGATAGCCTGCCCATTGGCCTCTAAACAGTGTCCCTAAAACGATTAACCTGTTTAGTCATAATCGCCGAATGGTAGCGCTAGCGTTGATCTGTCTTTTTGCCATTATTCGCTATGTTAAGCCCGTGCCTATTATTCGCTGTGAACACAATTTTAGCATAATTTTAACAAAGTGTATTTAATTTAATTTTTTACATAATAATGGTGCATAATAATGGTTAACAGTCGACATTCTCTTACCATTGCTGAATAAGAAGCAAAATGTTTTGAGAGAATTAAAGATTTGATTTTACCCTCTGTAATTAGAAATCATTTGTTTTCGTGTGGAAATAATGATCACTGTGAACTTTTGTGGGCGCTAATTTTTAATAAGTTTGTTAAACCATATTTAGCAAATTACTCTAGGCCAGTGTTTCCCAAACTGGGGGTTTGCAAAATCTTTCAGAGGGTACGCCAAAATTTTTCTGTAATGGCGGATTATTGTATGCATGTATGTTTGTATATTTATAAGTTAGGTCGTGCTACTCAGATCTTCGTGAAAGGGGTTCGAGAGCCGAAAAATTTTGTGAAGGGGGTTCGCGAGTTTTGGGATCCCCTTCGCGAGTGAAGGGGGTTTTGGGATCCACTGCGGTAAGCTGATTACTGATACTCACCAAAGAAAAACCAAACATTAAAAAAAAAAAACTGTATCACGAAAATTATTAAAAATTGTTCAAAGCTCATACTGTAAAAATTAACTGTTTTTTAATATATGGATTTTTTTTTAATTTATTGTTGTTTCTTTCAATTTTAAAACATTAAATGTGATAAAATTTTATTTTAGGTATCATTTTCAGAAAATTAATATTGAAATATTAATTATTTTTAAGAAATTAACAAAACAGTCCTAACGTTAATGTAGTAAAGTGTTTGGAAAAAAAAAACCAAAAAACAAATCTCTTGAAAACATGGGGAAAATTTTAGTCGTGCTCGGGATCAGGAATAAAAATTACAAAGTTTGGCATGAAACGAATTTTATTTAAAACAGTCTTTATGTTCACAAATATGTAAGAATAATTTTAATGCAATGCCAACTCCTTATTTTATGTATATCATTGTTTTTAATTATTTTATATTGTGTTTTTAAAGTATTCAGCGACTGAATAAGCGAGTGAACCCATAAGATATAGCAAACCATAACAGATCAACAGTGGCGCGCCTAGTGAAAAAATCGGTAAATGCCCTAGGAAAAAACGGCGACATTTTTTTCAATACATTCAGCGCGAATGGGCAGGCTATCTCTTATCATGTAGGCTATGGTTTTGCATCATCTTCACTCACTTTCGGCCATGACAGTTCTGGGCATGGAGCTTCCCAATTTGCTTCAAGTTACAACAATAGGATTCGGAGTCTATCTTTAATATATGTCATTGCTTAATACAAACGAGATATGACATTAACACATTTTCCATTGTTGCCTTTGTAATTCTGTGATAGCAGGAAACGATATCTGAACGATACTTTTGCTTTTTCCTACTACACTAGCAAAAGTATCGTTCAGATATCGTTTCCTACGAGCATCGCGAGAAACTGACGTCATTACGTTACATGCATAAATGACGTCACTTCTTTTCGCAATTTTATAGCTTAGTGACGTAAATTGCATTCATAAACCCTTTACTTTCAAATTTTGATCTATTTAATGTTGGCATTGAAATAAAGAATTGAATTAATAAAGAAAATATTAGAAGAAAATATTAGAAATTTATTCGTGTTATTGTTAGATTAAATAAGAAAGCCATCTATCTTAGGAAATAAAATAGATATATTTAATACATGAATTAATAAATAACATTAGGAAATTAACAATATTTCAGAATAAATATTAATAAATAATAAATAAATGAATAAAATGCAATTAAAAATTAATAAATACACATTATTTACAAGCATATTCATTTTAGAAACGAAGTGAATTATATAATACACATATACAGAGAAAAAATAAAATTAATGATGAAATTATTTTATAAACTTAAAATTATATAAAGTTATTTCTTATAGTTTTTATTATATACTAGAAGAGGTACCCGGCGTTGCCCGGGATGATTACACTTGCACAAACTTATCCTTTCATTGTTAGTCATGAGATATTGATTGTTGGTTCATGCAGAGCGTTTGTGAATTGCGTGTTGATACCATTGTTGATACCTATTGTTGTACAAACTTTGCCTTGCATTGTTGGTCATGAGATATTTCTCATTAATATGCCTTGCCATAACCATGAATATCGATTTTTTATCGATATTTATTATTTTTCCGAAATCTGAGGTAGACAGTGACCTTCCTCATGCTTTGAAGGTCATGTATGCGAAATTTTATCAAGATCGGAATAAAACTGTAGATTTGTATAAAAAACGTACAGACAAACAGACCCACAAACATATATAGACTAGCAAAGGTACCCGGCGTTGCCCGGGATAATTACACTTGGATGTAAACAGAACAATCTCAAAAAATTAAATTAAAATTTGCAATATCTTAAAAATAAACACATGAAAATGCTTAGAATTAATACAGTAAAAATTCTTAATGAAAATTCGAAAAAAATCTTTTTAAAGGCTCAGAATGGTGCTGGACCTCTCCAAGGATGCCACTGCTAGTCTAAATAATTTCTTACTCACGTAATCTTACCTCAGATGTATACTTAGTGTTGTTGCAATTTCCACTCTTCTCTCGATGTATTGAAGCAAAAATTGGCCATTCATCACTTTGTGCAGACTAGCAGTCGCCGATTCTTCTATTTACTTGCTTCCCATTTGCTCAATACATCACGGAGCTAAAGGAGTGCTTCCTCTGTCGTCTTTCCACTCTTTCTCAATAGTCTGCTAACTCTCCATTATCTCCAGTTACTGATCATTTTTAAAGATTTTCAAGAAATTGTTAAGTACTAAGAACTCTCTTTTCTAAGAAAAGCCTGAATAACAGGAATTCTATGCATTGTTACAAATTGAAACTTATCCATATTACATCATCATTTTATGTTCATTGTTATAATTCTTGGAAAGATTGCTTTAACATTACATCATCATTCTGTGCTCATTGTTATTGGTAAATTACGCGTTGATACCATTGTTGATGCGACCACAATGGGCCTATTGTTGCACAAACTTTGCCTTGCAGTGTTGGTCATGAGATATATATTGTTGGTTCATGCAGTGTGTTTGTGAATTGCGTGCTGATACCATTGTTGATACCTATTGTTGTACAAACTTTGCCTTGCATTGTTGGTCATGAGATATTTCTCATTAATATGCCCTGCATAACCATGAATATCGATATTTTATCAATAAATATTATTTTTTTGAAATCTGAAGTAGACAGTGGCCTTCCTCATGCTTTGAAGGTCATGTATGCGAAATTTCATCAAGATCGGAATAAAACTGTAGATTTGTATAAAAAACGTACACACAAACATCCTTCTTTATATATATAGATAGATAGATAACTAAAATATGAAAATCTCTGAAATAATTTAACTTCATTTTTACGTTTGGAATATTTTAAATTGAAAATTAAAACGAAACCAACAAATTTTTAAAATGAACAACATATCCACCACACAAAATGTAGAATTTTTTTTTAGAACTTAGTGTTTTTGTGCTGATAGACTTTGAACAATATCTCGCGGCACATCGTTAATATTTGGTCATTTTTAAATTCAGCTTACATTTATAAGCCTATCCAGGAATAAATGACATATGCTCTTGGTCTAACACTTCCGTTATTAAACCGAAACTATAAGTCAGATTTGTAAAATGAAAACAGTTTATGACATAATTGAGGCTGCCATTTGGTGTAGTGGGATAAAATACATATGCGCAAACAAATCTGCGCATTACATTAAACAACAATGGTTGTCATATCTCGTTAGTATTAAGGATCTCTGGGGCGGACGGACGGATAAGAGAATTAGTATACATGTATTAAATGTTTGCGTCAAAGCTTGGGGGAGGAAATTTCGTCATTTTCCTCTCGCCCCCCAAAGCTTTTTGCATGTTTTAATTTTTAATGTTTTCGTGTTAGATACTTTTAAAACAAATATTAGGTAAATGAAAATTACATATAAATCTAATGAATACTAATAATTAAACCCTAATAATTAGTTATAGCAATAATCTCTCATTTAACAATTTTCGTTTATAAAAATGAATTTTACTTTTTTTAACAGTCTCTCACTGTTAGTATAGTTTTTTTTTTTAATTTTAGATATTGTCAATTACTTTGGTAAATTCATATCAAGTGGCTCCAAAAAATTTTTTTTGCTTCTTCGACTATTAAAAAAAAATTATATATACTTGTTAATCTTGTATTCATAGTAAAAATTAACACATAGTTATAAGATTTAATTATTTTTTATTAATAATGTAAATAAACTTTAGAATGGAAAGAAGCATGAGAAAAACAGTTCAAAACCGCTTATTATTATTAAGTACCGAAAGGTGCTTTATGCTATCAGTGTGGGGAAACGTGTCTGTCTGTCCGTCTGTCTGTCTGTTTGTCTGTCTGTAACTCTAACTCCTACAACGGTATGAAAGATTTTCAAAATCTGTTTTCTTCAGTCGATGAATATGGTTCATGGCACGAAACAATCACAAATATTATTTAAATCGGTTCACTGGCACGTGCAGAAATGGTACCTCAAATTTCCCGCCTAGCAATTTTCAATGGGAAGATATATTAAGTAATATATCTATAATCGCCAAAATGCCCTTCGCAAAATGACCACTATATGAGTTCTTGGTGTTCAAGGCTTTCAGAAAAAATATGCATCAATACAAGAACTGCTGCTGATAACAATATGTATTTGATGAAATATTTACATGATGTAGATGATGTAGATGAAGTAGATGAATGTTCGCTCCTTAAATTATGATTTGGATTACAGGTTCTCATATTGTATGATTTTCTATTACAAAAAATGAAATAATCATAAATACATGCATATAAAAATGCTAAATGAAGTTAATTAACTAAAGAACACTTATCTGTATGCCTTCCAAGCTTAAATTCTTTAATTCATAACACAGGCCTATCTTTAATTGCCGCTTAAAATACAATGGCTTAGAACATTCAAAATTAACGATTATAACAATGAGCGTCACTTCTCGTGGCTCAACAAATAAAACAGGCAACGTGAGCATAAACAACTCTCGCTTAGTAAATGCTTAAATTAAACAATGTCTTAATTTGCAAACATAAATAAATAATTAAAAACATATACTAGATGGAGCATACTGAGCCAACAATATCAAACAAATCAAATGACGAGATATAAGCGGTTATTCATACTATTTTCGTCAATCGATGAATATGGTAAATGGCACGAAGCAATCACAAATATTATCTAAATCGGTTCAATAGGACGTGATCAAATGGTACCTTCACGACCCCATCTAGCAATTTTCTATGGAGAGATATAATAAATAATATATCAAACAAATCGTAATGACGAGATAGAAGCGGATATAAATTACTATTTTCGCCAATTCATAAATATGGTTCAGGAAATGAACCATTTTGAAAATGGTTGTAATCGAAACAATGGCATGTGCTCTAATGATACCCTTATGAAACCCACAAAAATTTTTAATTTTCAATGATAAGATATGGCATGTAATATATCAAACAAATTGGGATAATGTGTCATGAATGAATATAACGTAAAATTAATGATAGTCGAAATTGGTTTCAAGGAACCTGGTTGAGTGGAACCATTATGGTTCACTGGAACTTTCAATGCTAAAATATGGCATGTAATAAATCAAACAACTTGGAATGATGTGTCATGAATAGATATAATGTAAAATTAATGATAGTCGAAATTGGTCCAAAGGTACGTGGTTCAATGGTATCTTTATGGTCCATTAGAAACTTACAGTAATAACATAGGGCGGTTTAAAAATATGGTTCCGCGAATGGTTTAGTTTAACCTTTCGGTACTTGGTTATGTCATTTCTTAATGGTTTATTTTATATTTATTTACGTTTTTTCCACATAGCTGCTATTTTTTGTGCCTTGGCGCATGACATTTTTTGCCACTTTCAGGGTTAGCAGTAATTAAATTATCTCATTTTTTTAAAATTTATTTTATTTAATTTTATTAAATTAGTTTATTTTCATTTGAAAATTTAATTAAATCGATTATATATAAACAAACTTGGGCATAAATACGAAAACGCATTGTTATTAGATGTTGATTATTAGAAATAAAACAACTTGTGTGTCGCGGGGCACCCAACCGGAGTAAAACTTCAAGTGCATGACAATAGTCAGTGAAAATATTGGATGATGTAATCACTGAAAAGGATTATGTCTGTAACTAACTCCTCCGAGGCTATGAAAGATTTTCAAAATCTGTTTTCGTCAGTCGATGAATATGGTTCATGGCACGAATCATTCACAAATATTATCTAAATCGGTTCATTGGCACGTGCACAAATGGTACCTCTATTTTTCCCCCTTGATTTTCTTGCGATTGCCACACTGTTCTCAATGTCTCGAAGCAAAACTTGGCCATTCATCACTTTGTGCAGTCCAGCAGTCGCCGATTCTTCTATTTACTTGCTTACCATTTGCTCAATACAGCACGGAGCTAAAGGATAAAATTTAATTTTTGTAAGAAAACTTGAAACATATAAATATTAAATTTAAAATATCAGCATTTCATAGTATTACATAATTCAATATTTACAGGAGATCCTATCTTAAACTTCATCTGACACATGAAATACTTGAATTTAGCATTCAAGTGGCATTTCCAGTTTGTAACTTTGTTCCCCAGTCAGTTGTGACCTTTTAATGTCTTTAATCAACAAGATTCAGGAAAACTGAACCCTCTACTGATTTATTCACGGTTAGCATCCAAGAAACAAAGAAAACTTATTGATCAATCAAGAGACAAAGTTGGGTTCTTAAATAAAGTGGCAGTAGGTGTCTTATTATAGAAAATAAGTTAGACAAGGTTTGAGAATTAAATTAAATTAGAAATCTTTATTCAAGATTATAATATTTAAACCAATGAGATACAAAATAAAAGTCAATCTATAGAAAGGAAAGAATAGAGCTTATCAAGAATTGAACGAAGTTAAACCTATGCAAACATATTTACCTAATTCTAAATGTACAAATAGGAATATTTATTAAGAAGCAATATATCAAAAAAACAAACAGATTGCTCTCATCATTCTAACACTGCTTTCGCTATCATGGAAAGTTTATTTCATCCACCACTCTGAGATCATTCTGGGTAAGAAATCTTAATTCAGTCCCCTAGCTCTAGATAACTTATTTCTGTTCTCTTTTTGTTTTACAAATATCACAATAATGTTTCATTTATTTATTTATTAGTTAGGTATAATACATCGGAACTCGTCTAAGACCAGTATGGTTATAAACCGACATATTAGGTCTTAGGGGGCTCCATGATACAAATTACAAAAGTGAAGTAGTACAATAAGTACATTAAAATATATATATATATATATATATATATATATATATATATATATATATAATAGGGATATATGGGTGTGTGTGAGTTGTTAGAAGTGAAGGATTGTTTAATTAATGAATATATAATATATATAAAGTTGCAAATCATCAATTAGATAAATTTAATTATCATAAAAAATTATCATATAAAATGGCAAAACATAAAGTTAATTAAGGTTGCGATTACAGGGAAGATGAGTGGCTGAATGTATTAAGGCTTTAAATTTCTTTTAAAAGAAGCAGGGTTTGGAGCTTGCTGCAGATGTTCAGTCACGCGGGCCCACCATTTTATACCAGCAACAGAAACACAGTTGTTTTAATAATTTCGACGGACTAATGGGCGTCTTATTGAGGAAGCAAATCGGTTGAAGTAAGTGTGAAAATCTTGCTGATGATGTATTGTTGGGGGGATTATAAATGATTAAATGTCCATTGTGACATTCCATGTCAGTTAATGTTACATGAGTTCGGCAGAGGTCACTATATTTTTTTTTTGTGATTAAAGTCAATATTAA
>JAHWFO010076482.1:281052-317064 GCA_023313115.1 Rhysida immarginata | reverse complement strand
CTTTTTGAAATTTTTCTAGTTATACCATTAAATTGCAAATATAGTGCAGAATATGCCAATTTCTAAACAATTATTATATCTTTAAAAGCTATTTAGTAATTAAATCTTTTCCTAACCTATGCATGAATCACCAGTAGTTGACAGTTAATGCACCAGAAGTTGACAGGCAGTTTCATCAGTAATTGACAATATTTTAATTGCCCATTTTTGTTAACTATTTTTACAAAAAAATTGATAACATTCAAAAGTAGCTGAAGAAATCAAGCATTTTTAAGATCGACTAAAGTATTTAACATTAACTAAAATTATGCTTTTTAAAAATTAAGTTGTTCATATAGACCACTTATATTTTTCACCTTTGAAATAATAAATAAAATCAGTCCACTTCCATGTAGAGTACAAGAACTATAGAAAATGAACGTTTTTTCCAGTAGTGCCAACAAATTGCTCGTAGAAAAACTTGATTTTTGACGATTGTTCTCCTACTTGCAAAATTCATCCAATTCATCCTATGCTACTTCTTATCATAGTAAACAGAATAGTAGTTTTCTTCTTGGAAGATAACTTGTCCTGGGCTATCTTTTGATCGTCTCTGTGACAAATTCAGGACCAATAAAATAAATCGGCGAATAGGGCCTAGAAGATTTACGTCAAATTGGGTGATCTAGAAATTGACAAGCAAGTTACAATTGTCAATTACAACATTGGTTTATTAAGTACCAAAATGTGCTTTATGCTCTCAGTGTGGGGAAACGTGTTTGTCTGTCTGTCTGTCTGTCTGTCCGTCTGTAACTCAAACTCCTCCGAGGCTATGAAAGATTTTCAAAATCTGTTTTCGTCAGTCGATGAATATGGTTCTTGGCACGAACCAGTTACAAATATTATCTAAATAGGTTCATTGGCACGTGCACAACTGGTACCTCTATTTTCCCGCCTAGCAATTTTCGATGGGAAGAATATTGACTAATATATCAAACAAATCGTAATGACGAGATAGATGCAGTTATTCATTATTATTATCGTCAGTCGATGAACATGGTACATAGCAAGAATCAGTCACAAATATTACCTAAATCTGTTCAATAGCACGTGCACAAATGGTACCTTTACGACCCCACCTATAAATTTTCAATGGAGAGATATATTAAGTAATATAGCAAACAAATCGTAATGACGAGATAGAAGCGGATATAAATTACTATTTTCGCCAATTAATAAATAAGGTTCCGGGAATGAACCATTTTGAAAATGGTTGAAATCGAAACAATGACACGTGCTCTAATAGTACCCTTATGACACTCTCAAAAATTTTCAGTGCTAAAATATGGCATGTAATATAACAAACGACTTGGAATGACGTGTCAAGAATGAATATAAAGTAAAATTAATGGTAGTCGAAATTGTTTTCAAGGAACCTGGTTTAGTGGAACCATTATGGCTCATTGGAACTTTCAATGCTAAAATATGGCATGTAATATATCAAACAACTTGGAATGATGTGTCATGAATGAATATAACGTAATATTTATGATAGTTGAAATTATTTCAAAGGTACGTGGTTTAATGGTATCATTATGGTCCATTAGAAACTTCCAATTTTAACATAGGGCGGTTTAAAAATATAGTTCCACGAATGGTTTAGATTAACCTTTTGGTACTTGGTTATGTCATTCCTTAATGGTTTATTACTTATTATATCTCTGCATTGAAAATTGCTATATATACACACATATCAGTGCCCTGTTCAACATTTCTATCTCCTAACTCTACCTTCTGTCAAAATTTCTTCTGTCTTCCAACTGTACCACCTTACTTCCTACAATATCTGTGCCTTTTTCAACATTTTTTCTGTATTCCATCTGTATTTCACCCGTCTTCCGTCTGTCTATCTACAAGATGCAATTTCTTCCGTCCCTCAACAAGTTTACTTTCATCAGAACTTACACTGAAGAGCCAAAACATTATGACCGCCTACTCAATAACGCGTTGCGCCACCTTTGGCCTGCAAAACAGCTGCAACACGCCTTGGCATATGCTACAAGTTCTTGGTAGATGACTGGAGACAGATTGTACCAAATGTCTAAGCAGCGGCCACGCAAAGTCGAGATTTCCCACATGGTGATGTTTGAGCTCGGTGCCGCCGCTCCATGACATCCCAAATGTGCTCTATCGGATTAAGATCCGGCGAGTTAGTTGGCCAGGACATTAATTGGAATTCATCCTTACGCCCCTCGAACCACTCCAACACAATTCGAGCCTTGTTAAAATGGGGCCTTGTCCTGCTGGAAGATTCCATTTCCAGTTGGAAAGACAGACGCTATGTAAAGGTGCAACTGGTCCGCAGTGATGTTCAGATAGTCCGCAGCTTTCATGGCCCGTTCTACCACAGCTACGGGTCCCAGAGCCGCCCAAAGCATAATACCGCCACCTGTGTATGACCTGCTGTACAAGGGGGGGGGGGAAGTCGGCGAACCCTGTACAGCAGGTCATTCTTGGACCGACGTGATGAATAAGAAATCGTGATTCATCCAACCAGGCAACTCTCTTCCACTTATCCATGGTTCAGTCTCTTCAGTCTCGATGTTTCCGGGCCCACTGTAGGCGTAGTTGACAATGACACTTGGTCAACAGAGGCACACGAGTAAGACGTCTGGCACGCAGTCCCATATCCAACAGTGTCCGCTGAACTGTGTGTTCCGAAACACTTGCACTTGGACCTGTATTGGGCTACCAGCTGAGCCACTGTCTGGCGCCGATCTTGCTTTACAAGTGGGACAGTCTCCGACGTCCTTTTTCTTTGATGACGCGTGGGTGTCCAACACCTTGGCGTCTACTGCTGGTTTCACCGTTATTTATCCACTTTGCATAAATACTAACAACGGCAGATCGTGAACAATCTACCAGTCGTGCAGTTTCGGAGATATTTGTTCCGAGTCTTCGGGCCATTACAATCTGTCCTCTATCAAATTCGCTTACATCAGCAGCCTTTCCCATCACTCGTAAAATTAAGTGCAAGACCGATTCCTAACCTTCTCCAGCAGCAGTTAAATACTATTCCCACTTAATTACGTGCCTTCCACGTGATCCAGACGATTTCATTCACCAATGTAGGGATGGTCATAATGTTTTGGCTCCTCAATGTATATATTTTATTTAACTCATTAACATTAATAAAGGTGATTCATATACACTCACTCACCAAAAGTTATGGCACACCCCTACAATCAGGTTCCCTGTCGTAATGAGACATATTCCGCTGCTTCCATTCTCGGAATGCAGGTGCACAGACTTCCTTGATATCACACAATCATTGTGAGCAACATACTAGCTGCAGAAATGGCAGCACGCCGAGAGCTATCCGCATTTGAACTGGGAATGATTGTTGCTGCCAGACGGATGGGTGCCTCAATATCAGATGTAGTCAGCACACTGCAATTTTCCCGCACAGCCGTTACAAGGGGTCTATCGAGAGTACACCCAAAGAGGGGTTAAAACCCATGTCGGAGAGCGGACGGGCCACCCACGCCTCATTGATGCCAGATGTGTTCGCCAGGTCACCCGGCTTGCAACTGCTGACCGAAGGGCGACAGCGGTTCAAATCACCATGCGGTACAACCAGGGACGTCCCACAACTGTGTGCGTGACGACAATTCGGCGAACCTTGGCAGTTTCATGACTTTGGGAGCAGAAGGCCACGACGGCTGCCCTCTTCGCAGCTGCACATCATCGGCGACGCCTAGCCTGGGCCAACCAACATCGACATTGGACCGCTGAGGACTGGCGAAGAATTGCCTGGTCCGACGAGTTACGGTTTTAACTGTATCGGGCCGATGGTCCTGTACGTGTCTGGCGCAGGCCACACGAAATCATGGACCCCGCTTGTCAGGTGGGAACCACACAGGCAGGTGGAGGCTCCATACTTCTTGTGGCATGCAATGGGTCCACTTCCTATGGGTGCTACTTCCTACCTCGATCTGCTTGGGGACCACCTGCACCACTTCATGAACTGTTTTTACCCCGCGGGCGACGGCATCTTCCAGCAAGATAATGCACCTCCACACGCGGCCCTTGTGACACGGCAGTGGCTGGAGGGACATGCTACCGACTTCACGACAACGATTTGACCTCCACGTTCCCCGGATTGCAATCCCATTGAACATTAGTGGGACGTCATCGAACGATCTGTCAGGTCGTCACTAACACAACTGGTAAATGCAGCATCGTTATGGAGTGCAGTGGAAGCGGCATGGTTTGTAGTGTCTGTGGTTGTGTTCCGGGGTCTGGTAGACTCTCATCCACGACGGGTCGCCGCCGTTAACCGGGCCAGAGGGGGGCCCAACATGTTATTAGGCAGGTGTGCCATGACTTTTTTGTGAGTGCGTATAATCATGATAGAAGAAGAAATAGGGGAGTTTGCATAAAAAAATGTAATGCAAATCTAATAGATGCGTTTTCGTAGAGAAGTCTGAAATAGTTGCAGCTCGATGTCGTTTCTGGAAGAGATTAGAAAACTAACCCATCCTATATATTTGGATGAAACGTGTATTCATATAATTGCTGATTTCGGAAAGTGCTGACAAAATGACAATGAAAATGAAGTTTTAGAAAACTGTATTAACGGTTCACGCAGGAGGGGAAAAAAGATAAGTTAAAAATGCTGGCCTTGTTTTCAAATCTGGAACTCGTACGGTGATTAGCATGAAGATGTGATTTCTGAGAATTTTCAAAAATGGTTAACAAATAATTTAATGCCAAACCTTTCAGTCTGTGCAATATGCATACTCCGCTTGTAATAGCCACAATATAAAGGCTGTATGAGGTCAGATTTCTGGAAATGGCATACGAAATATAGAAAGCCGACCATAACGTCAACTTTGAAGACATTGGCAACGTCTCCTTCCCGGCTTATTGGAAGATGTTACCCCCCCCCCCCAAATCTTTTGACAGTCTTCAATTATATTATTTTTTCATAATGTGGAAGACCTCTTGGGTTAGTCAGGCTTCTTGCCTATTTCATTTGATTTAATTTGGAATTTATTATGGAAGGGTGAGCCTCGTGATAGCACTGCTTCTGTCCCACCTGAACAAGTATACACTTCACTGTTCGATTGTCATATCACTGGGTTTCATATGTGTAGCTTTTTTATTTAGTGATATACTCCAAGCTCAGACAATCGTCAGTCAAATTTCCCTCCACCAAGAGGAGGTAATTTTATTCGTTCATACTGTGGATGAACTTTTGGGGGTATATCAGGCTTCCTTTGAAATATGTTTATGAAGAGTGATATTATGGAAGTTATGCTTCAAACTCCACTCCAATACAGATACACTACACTGTTCGATTGTCGGTTGTCATTCGGAATTTAGCACAGAGCATCCTTCTGTGAAGACATCCAGCTTTCGGTGCAACACGTAAATTTTCTCTAAAATATACTGTTTAGTTAGCACGAGAGGAGACTTGTGGGATTAGTAGCTGAAAAAAATCCATCAACAAATGCGAATGCAGAAGTGGAATATTCTTTTGTTTTGTGATAATGATAATTTTATATTGTTAAATTAAACATTAGACACTGTTTAAATCAATTAGTACTAAATAGTGTACTTTTTTTAAACGAAAACTCCCTATTCCGGATAAGTGGCTATTTTCTTCCGATCTCGAGGTTATCCACTTATCGAGGTTCGACTGCATAATTATTCAAACAGGAATTTTTAAGGATTCTGATGACGACTGGTGAGATGATGAAGAAGACGAAGATCACATACTGAGTGCTGAAATTCCATTCAAATCCCATTCAAGAAAATTAAAAACTGTTTTATTAATTTTCGATTATGTTAAATGCATGTTACTTTAAAATTATGTTAAATATGATATTTCTAAAATCATGCTAAATTCATGTTATTTTTAAAAGAAGGATTATAATCTGGATTAAATAGGTATTATCTGTAATTGTCTGCACCCTGTGAATTCAATGGTAATATTTTCAAATTTCCTATTTTTTTATTTAAAATATACTCCAAAACTCATTTCGGGAACGCGTCCATAAACAGTTTCTTGTAATTCAAATAAATAAAAAGTGACATTAAACTAAACATAGAAAATTATGCTTTAATATATAGCTGTATATATCATTTATTTAAGCAAATAATCGGAAACTGTATTTTTATTACTTAAGATTTTCATTTATTGGCTTTTCAAAAATTGTCCGACAGTTAACACGTCATTTCGTGAACGCAATAAGGGGTTTGGCAAAATGTTTCGAAATAACCGCGCTAGATGGTGCTGGTGAGAATGCACGTGTAGTTTTTTCGACAAGGCAGACAGTATTTGTGTATTTTGTGCAATCTATAATTTATTTTGCTGGTTAAGCATCTTTCAGTTTAAAATTTTCGTAGCGTAAATTAATTCCTTATCATTTCGGGAACGCCATCATTATACCGGGTGGGCAAGAAATAACGTGAGGTGTTCAGAGCTCGCTAGCGGGAATTCTATTAGGCCAAATGCAGTACATTTTAGTGTATATACTTAGTGGAACATGCAGTTTCGATTTCTGCAAAAAAATAAAAATAGTACCAAAACTCGCCATAGGGGGCGCTTATTTCAAGAAAACAATGAATACCTAATTGTCAAATGAACAAATACCGTACAAACCAACTTTAGTAACAACAATAAACAATGTTTTATTTTTAATTACAAATGTGTTTCAATATGACCACCAGTGTGCTGTTCCAATAGCTGCATGCGGTACACGACATTTTCTACGGCAGCTCGCAGCATATCTGCATTAATTAGTCTGATAAGTAACGTTATTCGATCCTTTAAGGTTGAGAGGTCAGGAACACGTGCTTGATACACAAGGCTTTTCAAATATCCCCATAAACAAAAATCACAAGGGTTGAGATCAGGCGATCTGGGTGGCAATACCATGGGAAATGCACGATTAATTATTCTGTTGTCCGAAAAACGTTCTCGCAAGATTTGCTGCACCTGACGTCCGATGTGCGGTGGCGCACCATCCTGCATAAAAATGGTAGAATCCTGACAACCCTTTTCCTGTAATCGTGGTATCACAAAATTCTCAAGCATATCGGCATACCTGGCAGAATTGACGGAACAAGTCCACGGGGACGGATTTCTTCAAAAAAGTACGGGCCGATGATGAAAGAAGCAGTAAAGCCGCACCATACTGTTAGTTTCGGTGAATGCATAGGAGTTGGCAGACACACTTGTGAATTTGATGCAGCCCAAATACGGCAGTTGTGGGTATTGATATCACCATTCAAATAAAAATATGTCTCATCACTCCATAAAATTTGCCATGGCCATGCATCATCCACTTCCATACGTGCTAAAAATCTCAAAGAACAGTCAGTTCGGGTACGTTCTTCTCCAGGAAGCAGTTGTTGAACAGGTGTGAGTTTATAGGGATAAACATTAGTCATCTCCTGTTCCACAACAGCAGTTGTAACTTCTTCAACGTGTTGCTGCCTGATTCGTTTGCGTCCCCGGCCTGGTTGCACTCCTAGAGTTCCGGTAGATTCAAATCGTTCAATCATTTTCCGTAAGTTAGTTATGCTCATCGGTCCTCTTCGTAACGTTTTCAATCGCCGGAATTCACGAAGGGCAGCACTTGCATTGTCGCTCTTCTGATAAAACAACTTGACTAAAAATGCCCGGTCAGGCAGAGTAAGCGTCATCGTCAGGCCATTCGTTTGTGAATGATGGGAAATCCTCAGCCTTGCCTTTTATTGTCATGATTGCTCAACACGGAACGCGCTTATGCAAATGTATTCATTGTTTTCTTGAAATAAGCGCCCCCTATGGCGACTTTTGGTACTATTTTATTTTTTTTTTGCAGAAATCGAAACTGCATGTTCCACTAAGTATATACACCAAAATATACTGCATTTGGCCTAATAGAATTCCCGCTAGCGACTCTGAACACCTCACGTTATTTCTTGCCCACCCGGTATATTTCGTTTGCGGGAAAAGTATATACTTTTAGCGTAATTCTGCTAAATAATAGTTTACTAGCTAATAACCCTGAAATCCGGCTTCCAGAGTGGGGTCGACGCCGTATAAACAAATACAGATGTCAAATAATCATTTCGGGAACGATCATTTCGGGAACGTTCTCGGACTATGACGGGCGTTACGGAAATGATGACTGTGTCTCGAAATGTCGCCTGCATTCTCGAAATGACGCCTGCCTTTTCTACACAGACAAAGGTGATAGATTTAGCTATTTTAGGCCAATTTTTTTTTTGTTTTAGGGCATTAATATACACTACCTTGCCAAAAGTCATGGGACGTCACCAATTTAATGGAAACACTTAGAAAAATACTTGTGGTTAGTATCTAGTTGCTCCACCTTTTGCTGGTATCTCATCCTCTATTCTGTCGGGCGTACTGTACACAAGTTTTTGATGTTTCCAAGGGAAGTTTTTCGCTATTCCGCCAAACGGCCTTTGACAGTTCAGTCAGATTTCGGGCACTCCGCTCCAACACATCACATCACGTCGACGCTCCAACACATCACAAAGATGTTCGATGAGGTTGAGATCGGGGCTCTGTACAGGCCAGTTAAATTCTTGCACCCCCATTTCATCAAACCATCTGCTTACAACTCTTGCTTTGTGGCAAGGTCCGTTATCGTATTGAAAGTGAAAAGGGCTATTTCCAAACTGCTTCTACAGGGCAAGGAGTACGGCGTTGTGCAGGATGTCTTGGTAACATTCCGCGTGCAGGATGTCTTGATAACATTCCGCCAAACCATGAAAAGCACTCCCACACAACCACTGACCCTCCGCAAAACCTCACTGTGGGTACTACTCTGCTTGCCAGATGACGTTCTCCGGGCATTCGGTATACCCACGTCCTTCAATCCCGATTGCCAGATCGTCACTCCATTCAACCATCATTGCCGGCCAGGTGGCCGAGAGGGTTAGGGCGTAGGCTTTCTAGTTCTCGAGTCCGCCTGGTCGTGGGTTCGAATCCCTCTGTGGGCATGGATAAACACAAATATAAAGGCGCGTACAAATATAACTTATGTATAAAGGCGCAAAATGACCTTAGTAGTCGACGCCAAAAATTCTAATAAACCAACCAACCAACCATTCAACCATCCACCATTGCTCCAGAGTCCAGTGGCGTCTCTTGTCACCATTGCAATCTCCTCGCTGTGTTGGCAGGTGCTGATTATGTTGGGAGTAAGGGCCGCAGCTCTGCCATGAAAACCCAGCGAATGCAGATCCTTGCGAAGGTAATAGAGCTAGTAAAGGAACTTGTCAGACCATCAACCGATGTTTTATGGTTTGCAGTGACCACCCTGCGAAGTGCCCTTCGGCGTCTGCCCGATATAATCTTGGGTCTTCCGCTCCTGAGCTGAACATTTGTCGGACCCTTAACTTTCAGCCTCCGGATGATGTTTTGAACGGATGATTTGGAGATGTTTTGCAGGGTTGACGTCTCTCTAACACTTTTGCCTGCAAGGTGTCACCCAACAATTGTATATCTAAGAAATTATAAATGGAAACTGCTGATGATATCATTTTCTTATGATTGGAGTATCCCCAGTTTCATCTCCAATTTCCATTTATAATTTCATATATGTGCTCATCAAATGTTTTGATGGCTTGGAAAAGTAAAATTACCGATCTGCAAGCTGTGTGCCCGTCCTATCAGTGGCCTGCATCTTGACTACCTGGTAGTCTTTAAGAACACTGGGTGACAGCCTTACTGTATCTTCTTCACGTTGGCCCAGGAACCTCTCACAACTGGTAGAGGCAACGAGCGTGATACTCATGGTTCCTGATTCGAATCCAGGCCGTGGAATCTTTCCTTCCATTTTTTCTGATAATATCAATTGTATTCCTCTCGAAGTCCGAAAGCTGCTTTCTTTGAGCCATTCCTACAAGCATGCAAGCGATCTCTGTTGTGCAGTGTTGAGATGAACGATAACATTTAAATTGCCTGGGAATGCCTCATTTTTATGTAAAATTTGTGTCTCATGACTTTTGAGAAAAGTCCCGCAAAGTAATGTATTTGAGAAATAAAGAAAGATTGTGATTCTTTATCTTTGATTTCCTTGTAAGACTGAATTGGTATATTATTATATAAAATATTGTGTAATTTACCAAAAAGTAATAATTTCTAAAGTACAATAAAGATTTAATACTACTGAAAAAGTTTCCTTTGTACTCAATTGTAAAGGATGATCGTAATCATCATTCAGGGAACGCGACCGTCATTTCCGGGAACGTTGAAAAAAGGGAAAATAAGTCAACATTAGTTTATTTATCTTAAATTGTTTGTACGTAAATAAATAGAATCATTATCAACTCTTTTCATCATAATCCGAATTGAATATACAGGCTCATAATACAAAAAATAAATTACAGTTTCATTTGTGAATTCACACCTAAACGATATCACGACAAATACTCGTAAAAATCCATATTTGAAAGTTTAAATATCTTGATCAAATATTATGTAATTGAGAACTGCGTTTTGCTTTACTTTTTTAAGAGGAATAATAAATTAAATTAATTACATCATATTTTATACAATTTCAAAAAACGTTCCCGAAATGATAATATTTACTTCCATTTCTGTTATTTTATGCCATAACTAAAAAATAAACAGGTTTTTTGCGTGGCCCTTTTCAGAACCGTTAGAAAACACAGCGCACTATCTATGTAAATTATAAACTAATTTTCTAATGCAAGTTTATTTTTTCGAAAACTGAAAACTGAAAATGCTCATCTCTTTGATTTTGAGCCATATGAAACATTAATTTCTTTTTCCATATGAATTGGATCTGTGTGTTTTATCATTATAAACGAATGCGCATTTCAAAATCGCCATGGATATAGGAACGGAGTTAATTTAGAGTAATCGAAACTTTTAAATTAAAATAAATATGTATTCATTCCAAACGACACTTGAGAAATTTATAAATTACGAAAAGAAACGGTTAAATGCTAAAAGCAAAACAGCAGACGAGTACTTTGTTGGTAAGTGGAAGAATTGACGATTTTGACTGTAATTTACTGCGCATGCCAAAGTCAATAAACATACGAAATATGCGTACGCATTCTGGTGTCAAAATTTATAATGCACTCTGAGGGAAAGCTCTTCGCTAATTCAGCTCAAGCGGCCCAAGTTTTCACGATGGAAGGTCTGCACGTGATATTTTCAGTACGAAACAGGATACACTTGATGTTTATATCCGTTACCTAAAATTAAAATCTGTTGGCTTACGAAAATAAAACTGGGAACGTCTCATAAAGCTTACAACTATTAGTTACATATGGAATTAAATAAAAATATTAATTCAAGATCTGGTTCAATAAAACCTAGGCTTGATTCCTGCTGTTAAATCTCATGTGCTCCTGACCCAGTAACATTATTTTGTGTATATATATTTTTTTCATCTTCCTCCATCTAATGTTTATTGTGCACGCTCTGCAGGGTAAGATTTATGGATAATGTTAATAACGAAATTGCTTTCTACATCCCGCTTTTATTTTAATAATCCATTGCTTTCTGAAAATTTATTTTTTGGAAGTCTATTCCAGGTTAAAAGGGAAGAAAAAAATTTTTGCCCTTGAACTTACAGCATCCAGTTACAAAACAACTTCATCGACCCATTTCTATTTTTATCTAACTTAAGTATTGGCGTTCTTCATATTACCAACAAGAAATATTAAGGGTAGGCCTTGACCATAGCCCCCTCCTAGATAGTAAATAAAAGGGGCTATGCCTTGACCTTCCCCATGCTGCGGTTAAAAAAATTGTCATTAGATGGCATAGCAGCATTGTAAAACTTCAAGAAGCAAGAAATATCTCATGACCAACAATGCAAGGCAAAATTTGTGCAACAATAGATATCAACAATGGTATCAACACGCAATTCACAAACACTACGCAAGCATCAACAATATATAGCTCATGACCGACAATGTAAAGCAAAGTTTGTGCATTATAAGGGAAAATATCTTCGCATTGAATGATGGGTACAGCTGCCATTTTTTGAGGGCAAGAGGAAGGCAATCCTATACTGCTACTCATCGAAGTGCGCCGTTTTTGCCCGACTTGTTATTGTATAACGATGGTAACGAGTTGTTGCGTGTTTGGATGTAATGTATAACAATGGTGTATCTCTGCATAGCCTATACACAATGTTTCACCACTAACCGTGCAATAACGCGGTCTGCAGCCCGCGCAGATGTTGGAAACTTTAATTATAACCACCCGGTATATGTAGAAAGATAAACAATTATGCAGTCTCACAAACAGATAAACAGACCATTCGATGAAATTCTATGAAATGAATGATGATATCTCAGTTATAGGGTATTATTTGAACAAGAAGTTTTTGTTACTTTTTAGGCTTCTTTTAAACTATCAATGGGAGCTGAAAATGGCGGCCGAGTTAGACATGGATATTTTAGCTCTCAATGACTCCGAACTTTGAACTTATCCAAGGATCAAAAAGTGCAACTTATTGCTAATAATGAGACTCTATTTCCCACTTCACACAAAAATAAAACTTTAGTTGCAGAAAACCGAAAAAAGCAAGACTTCCTGCGAAAAATTAAAATCTGGATACAGCAAAATATTACGGACCAGTCCATTAACCAAGAAGGGACTCGCAGTATGGTGAGTGATGAACTCATTCCTCCTTCCTCTTGCAATTCATCAGAATTGAATACAGCAGTAGATGATACTACAGATAACGGACGAAATAATGAACAAAGAAATATATTATCCAATGATATTCAAAGTGCATTATTCGAGCAATTTGCTTCGCTTCATTCCTCATGGCAAATGGGCTGGACTAATCATATGGAAACTAAAGTCGAACAAATGCATGACAAAATTATTAAGGCAGTCATCCAAGGCATTGTGGACCAATTAAGTATTTCACTAAATGAGCTCCTTAACAAAGTGAAACAACACCTAGAAAACTTGGTGCAGGACTCCAAAGATTCAATTACGTTAAACCGATATCTACTCTTGCCAAAGATTCCTCAAACGCAACCTCTATAGTGAATGAAAATAATCATGTGCATACACAAAATTTGTCGCCAAATTCAAACTCTCCTCAAGAAAATGCCTCGCCCGTCGTGTCTATTGATAAAATTTCATCTCTAACAACGCTACCACATTCAACCACTTCTAGTAACAGCCAAAAACAGGCACGGTTGTTTAAAATGCCTGCAAAGCCAGTCGAATCCAACAAAACAATGCTTTCTAACCAAAATATTTTAAATATTAACAATGACGATTGGGGTTTACTTATCAAATCCCAAACCTCAGTGAGACTCTGCCTTGGCAACATTCATGAAGATATTCAAACTCTTCAACTAGTTAATATATTAGAATACAACAACTTACAGTGTTACAATGTGGTCGCTGGCTTACAAAATCTCAAGAAAAATCTCAGATATTTTTTGTGCGTTTAAAATCTAGTTTCCAGCATGACGTCATAAAGGACACCAAATGGCCTGCCGGTTTATGGATACGAGAATTCAGAGGTAGAAATCCCCAACTATTAGAAGACGCCTACCACAGCCACACTTATGCGAGGCCTCCCTAATTATTACCTCTTTAAGCCTTCTTCCACTACTATTTTGAACAATATTACTGACTCTCTAATACTAAGCTACGCCAATGTGCGTTCTTGGTCAAATAAAATTGACGACATTGAACTCTGGATTAAACAAACTAGACCTGATATCTGCACACTCACAGAAACGTGGCTCACGGATAATTATGACTCTTCCTGCTTCAATGTGATCAATATTCAATTCATCGTTCTGATAGATCTTTTCGTGGTGGTGGCGTTGCTATATTAGTTGACAATAAATGGAATTCCACCATCATTCTAAAAGGCTCTAATGATGGACTTGAATTTCTTTTGATAGAATGCCAAAGAGCCGAATTAAAACTAAGAGTTCTAGCCATATATCGCCTCAATTACATTCCCATCGAATACATCATTGAGATCATACAAGAACTCAAACACGATCAACTTAACGTTATCTTAGCCGACTTTAATTTAGATTTCTCCAGAATACCTCCAGGGTGTCAATTAATTCTTAATAACTGCGACTGGCTTAATACAAAACCTATCATCAACTTTCCCACTCGTGTTACTGCCACTTCCTCAACAACTTTGGACCAAATTTTCCTGCCCAAATTGTGGAATCAAATTAATACCAAAAAATATGCTCTACGAGGTTGCGATCACTTTGCTCTCATATGTAAAATAAAATTACAAAAAGTCTATCTATCTCCGCTTTCTTCATCGAATACCTCTCATAGATTTTTTTCTTTTAATCAAATTGACTGGAAGGGTTTTCAAAACAGCCTTACTTTGTTAGATTGGGAACCCTTTATGTTCGCTGGTGATATCGATATCAAACTTAAGCTATTCCTGGAGAACATTAGCAAAGCACTAAAAACTAATGGTTAACTAGTAAAAGAAGGTTTGCACTCATGTTTACAAAAAATGGTGGAACAGCCCTGTATTAAAACTTTGGAAAAATAAAAAGGATAATTACATTAAATTTATAAAATGTCCGAATCATGATACTTGTGCGCAGCTGAAGTCTGCTAATAAACTGTTCCATAATGAAGTCAGGAAAGCCAAAAGAGCGTTATTTAGTGACTCCAGTAATAAATTTCACCTTTGGAAATTACTCAGCACTACACAATATAAGAAGACTGAAATCTTCACTGACACTAAATGCCGAAAGTTCTTGGAATTCATCGATAATCCCATAAATATGCCGTTGCCTAACATCCCTCACGATGATACATCTACGAAGGTAAAATTTACTGCGCTTCCAGCTATTTCCATAGGAAATTATTAAAAAGATGAAATTGAAGAATAATAAACGTGATGGCCTACTTACCAATATTGTCATTAGGAATTGGGGACTTGCAGGTCTTTATTATTTTAGCCAATTGCTTCAAGCTATTATTTACTATCAAAAATTTCCTGCTCACTTTAAGAAAATATTGATAAAACCCATTTACAAACAAGGATATTCTTTAAAAATTGAGAATTATCGGCCCATCTCCATCCTACTTTCTTCGGCCAAAATTGCCGAGAAAATAATTTTTTCGACCTTAGTTAACTTTCTTTGGACTATGATTCCTCTGAATCAATACGGTGGGAGACCTGATACCTCAATACTTTACCTTTATAAAATTTACTGGAAAGCAGTTGAAGCCCTTAAAGAAAAGAAACAGCTATACATTGTTAATACTGACATCTCTAAAGCTTTTGATTCTGTGCCACTCAGACTCCTTTTTAAAGAACTAAAAAGTGTTGGAACAGGTCCTTACTGGATGACCCTCCTCACAAACTATCTCACTAATCGTCAAAACTATATGAATTACGGGACTAAAGAAATTAGCCTCAACTCTACACGTGGTTCTTTTTTAAGTACAACCTTATATGCAGTGGCTACCTCGATCATACAAAAACTTCCTTTAATTTTTGACATCGACTCATACGTTGATGGTAACATTTTAACCAAGGAATACGCTTATCATGAAGATGACACGGCAAAGCAAGACATAAAGCACGACATCACTATTTTAAAACTTTGGTATTCAAAACACAGTATAAAATTAAATGAGAATAAGACTCAGATCCTCATAATTTCTTTCAACGGTAATAGATACAATACTGCTCACAAACTCCTTGGCATTACTTTCGATACTTTGTTATCGTTCAAAGATCATATAGAGGCACTCATAATGCAGATTTCCAAATCAAACTATCTAATTAAAAAATTAAAGAAAACTTTAACAAGAAGAGAGCTTTGTATCCTAATTAAATCGTTAGTCATCCCTAGATTAGAATATGGCATAATATTATGGTCTGCTGCTTCAAAGTTTTTGTTAACTAAACTTAAAGTCAAGTATAATGATATTATTCGAACTGCTTTCTCTCTAAAGAAACTTACATCGATCACTATTACATGCAATAAGGCTGGCCTTCCTACTTTCAATTCGATCATTATTAATGCAAATTAAAGGAAATGTATATAGCTTTAACTGATGAAAAGCATCCGTTCCACTTTGTTGCCGACTGGTCCAAAAATCATCTACAGACTCGAACTTTGCAAAAATATAAATTGATACCTCCATTTATAATTGCCACTAAACTGAACAGATTTTTTCCTATTAATACTTTAGAGGTTTGGAATGATTTACCCTGCCTTTTAAGGCTAAATATCATGGAATGCAAAAAACAAAATTGTAATAACCATAAGCTTCATGTTAAACATATAATTTCACAATATATAACGTCTAATCAATGCGACGAGTGAACCAACTATTTCTCTTACATCCCAAAGGGATGCACAATGATTAAATAAATAAATAAATAAATGTTTAAAAAATCCGCGATTTTATTTTCCTATAGTTGCCGGTATTTTTATTTTAATTTCTAATTTACTTTGAGAAAGTAAAACATTTAGAGAGCAAAACATGCATCCAAGTCAAAGCGAAAGCTAATGTACTTGCTTTATATTTTGAACTTTAAAATTTGTGAAAATGCCAACATCAAACTTTCTATTACGAGCAAATTTTCTACATATACTTCAGAACATTAAAAAAAAAGTTTAGGAAAAGTATCAAATATTTTTACAAAATTATTTTCAAACTTTCCCTTTCATTTCTTTGAAATGTGCATACATATTTTTTTTCCAAAAACGCCATGCATAAAACTTTATTTGATAAAAACATAGAAACTCGAGAATAGGACTGTGTAGTTACCTCATTTCTACTTTTTCTTCTTTTTTGACAGGTCCCTTTACCCTTTAGGGGATGTCAGTTAAAAAAATAAAGTCTAGAAGGAGGATAGCGAGTGAACAGCAGAGATACCCGACCTTTCCATCAAATTTTGTGTTTTCCAAACTTGTCGCTTGGACGCGACGTGGCAGTGGACAGAGAAGGTCATCACTGGGTGGCGGAGGGTCATTCTCATCCCAACACGAGACAAGGGACGATGAGTGGGAGGTAGGAAAGAAGAGAAGCAGGTAAAGGACAGACATTGAAAGAGTGGATGGGAGGGGGAAGTGTAGGAGGAGTGGTTGTGAAGTCCTTGTCGCTTGTCATAGGCGCGAACGAAATTGCTTGCCGCCGTTGCGCGACACGTGAGCCGACTATCAAATGAGACGACACCCGTGGAAGTGCCGCGCAAATGACGAGGAAAACGCTCGCCAGCATCTCTATTCTGCATACGAAACAATAGATTGGACAAATAACCGCAGGAATTTAATATTGGCACAAATTTTCATCGACAGCGCTGTTTTCGCTGTCTTTTCGTTGACAAGAAATTCAGAATATATCTTTATGATTGATTTTCATTTATCACACTGTAATGTTGGAATTGATTTCAAATTCAAAGTGCCATATTCGAGTAATATAATTTAAGAATAATTCGATTAATTAGAGAACTTTTCAGAAATTTTAGAAAAAAAATTTTTATAAAGGAATAGTAACAGTATTTTATATGACTGTAATTGTTATGAGTAGCAACTGGGCTATGGCTGTAAAGTGTAATTGTCATCATCTGAGTACAAAGATGAAATAGTAAAATGAATAAGTCAAATATTTGGAAAAGTAAATAACTCCGAACGAATTTTAATTTGCACTTAGATTTACAAACAGATATATTTAACGGTGGAATATGGACTAGGGTTACTGGTGGGTTTGCTGGATTAAAAAAAATTTCTGGATCCCATAATATTTAGGTTTAGTATTGCTACTATCGCTAATAAATAAAGGGTAACAACTACTACTAAAAGATCTTTTAATGTATTACGAGTGGAAAGATCTTTTGTCTTGGTTTGATTTTAATCCTGTTGGGTTGTTGGAAACCTGTTTGATGTTAATATAATAAATACAAAGTTAGTAAGCCTGCAATCTTCGAAAGGAAATAAAAGATGGAAAGTGAAAAACCGTGCTAAGGTTAGATTATCTACTGCGAATCCACCTTATACTCATTGTACAAAGAAAGTACCTAAATAAGGAACGGCGGATAGGAGATTGCAAATTTAGATTGCCTATTTCTAAACATTTATGCTTTCTTGATCGAGTATTAAAAGAAAATGAAATTACCGAAATTTTCTTCGTGTATTATCTTCAATGATATGTTTTACTTTTGGCACCTTAATATTTTTTTTTCTTTTATCGTTAAATCATTTTTTCTTGCTGAACATATCATATTTCCTTTCTTCTCGCCTTGTCTTACAGAATGTCCTGAAGCTATCGCAATAATTGCACCATGACTTCAAGTGCAATTAAAAAATGGAGGAAATTACCTTTCTTAATGATTCCTCTAAATGTACGTCTAAATCATAAACTTTATATGATTTTCTTACACAGTAATAGATTTGATTACTTATTATAAACTCTGTTACGGAAATGTGCAAACATCTGAGGAGCATATCTCTTAATTCCATTTTACTCGCTTAATGAGGAAAACGTGAATCCCTACGGCACCCATAAAGTCTTTTTTTCCTTCGAAACTTAGCGGCCAAAATTCATCTTAATTTTGATCATAAATTCTTTTTTTGATGAAATTCATATTCCCCTTTGAAAAGGGAAAGGCTAAATTGCCCGGAGCTAAGCTATTTACAGAAATCGAAACAACACACAATGGAACGGGAGGGGGGTGGATGAACACGAAAGAGAGCGTCGTGGAGAGACTGTCACCACTTTGCTCATATGATGTCTCTTGCTGAAAGATGATCTACCCTCTGGCCCTGGATCCGTAGAGTGCAATTACGCGTCGTTACAAGTGTGACGCTTTCCAACTCGGGAGAGACGAAGAAACCGCATCGCTGACTCTGGAAAACCTCGAGATTGCTGCGAAGCGTGTGGAACGGGTTGTTTGTAGTACTGGATAGTGCTGCAACAGCTACGATAACCCATTCTTCTGTTCAAGTGCCTATGCGTCACCCGAAACGAAGCATAATGTCAGCTGTGGTGACTTTCTCTAATTGCTCCAAGCTTTAATTACATCTAGACTAAAATATATGCTTTCGACCATCAATTTTGACAATTATCATCATGGCTGGAGACTGCTACTGAAATAAAAGAAAGATATATTCACAAAATATACGTATTTATTGGCTCTAAAAATTAAATGGGCTGAGATCAGTGCTCAGAGTAATGTTCACATTTTTCGAGAAGAAACTAAATATCCTGCCTTTTGAGGATAATAAAAAGGATTTATCTGTTTATGTGAGAACGTGATTAGGGCATTAATCAGCATTAAAGCGTATTAGTTTTCTATCATCTTGTAATGGGAATTCCTTCTCGAACTTTAATAAAAATACATTTCTCTCTTCTTTTAAAAAAAGGAAAAAAAAATGAAAAAATGCAATAGCAGAAAAAAATAATTTAACTTTTGCAAGCTTAAATAAATGTATATGTACAGAAGTATTTCAATTTCAATACGGAAGTATTTTAATTTGAAAATATTAAACTCCAGAAAAACTCCGAATAGGAAAATTAGCACTAAAGTTCATTGTATAATTCAAGATGATATGTGTAGTTCACTGGTAGTTGTTTATCACTAGTAGATGTAGATTCAATCTCACTTGCTACTTTTAAAGTTCGGTAATTGTTCTGTGATTTTGTGAAACTCTTGTGTGTGAGATTTAGTCCCTCGAAAGCAAAGTCGTAAAAGTGCTAACGGCAGTGATGAAAGATAAAAGAGCGGAGAAAGAATGAAAACGTTTGTGCCTTTTTAAAATTAATAGAACGTCTACTGAATATTCAGCACTTCAACAATATATTTATTAATTATATATTTATAAATTTTTAGTTCATATATTTTTTCAGGATTCTTCTACGGAACGAAAATGTCTAAATTGTTTTTTAGCGTTAGAAAGCGACATACACTATGTGATTAATAGTTTAGAGACACCAGCATTCCACTATTCAGGTATCAGGAATTAGTAAGCGGTGGCACCCCCATTTGCTCTAATGATAGCCTCCATCCTCCGAGGAAGACTTTCCACTAGTTTTTGATAGTAAGAATATTAGACGGATATGGGAGAGAAGGACGAGACACAAAAACCTTATAATACAATAAATAATAGTTATTAATTAAAAAATAAAATAAATAAATCAAAAATAAAAAGCTAATATAATAAATAATTAATTAAAAAAATAAATAAATCAAAATAATTATCTATAACATGGAATTTTCCTCCATTCCTACCTCAGAGCACTGGTTAGTATAGACACGGATGAAGGAGCGTGGTCTGGCTCTTAGTTGACGTTCAAGTTCATCCCACAGGTGTTCTATGGGCAACAGATCGGGGATCTGGGCAGGCCAATCCATTTCTTCAACTCCGTTGCAGAAAGCCAATCCAGTCATGTACAGATCTTGCTTTATGTCAAGGAGCATTGTCATGTTGATAGAGAAAGGCCCATCCCCGACTGTTCCCACAATGTTGGTAGTGCACAGTTGTGTAAGATGTCTCGATAAGCATTCATTCCTTTAACAGAAATAAGCTGGCCCAGTCCGAACCATGAAAAACAGCCCCATACCATGATGCCAGCTCTTCCAAACTTCACAGTGGGCACCACACACTCAGGTAGGAAACGTTCTCCAGGCATCCGCTAAACCGAGCTTCATCCATCTGATTGCCAGTGTACCGTGATTCATTAGTCCATTGGATACGTTTCCACTGTTCCATTCTCCAGTTTCTGAGAGTTTTACACCACTCCAAACGACGCCTGGAATTCTAGTCAGTGACGAAGGGCTTGTGAGCAGTGGAAACCCCAGGAAATGGAGTTCCCGACGAATGGTGATTGTACTAATATCACAGGAAGCATAATTTCTGAAATCTGTAGAAACCATTTCGGCAGAAGACCTTCGATTCCCAAGGTCATAGCGATCGATGATCTCTGTCCTGTCAATTGCTTGGGTCTGCCAGTTCGTGGTTGCACTGTTGTTGCCCTGGTCTTTCACTTCCCAATTACATTGGCTATACCTGTAGCTGTACGGGGCATTTGTTGAATAGTGAAAATCTCACGGACTGACTTTTGCACAAGTAGCATTCTATAATGGTTCCACGCTGAGCGCTTTTGAACGACTCATATATTAATAATACGAAGCAGATGTGTCTGAAGTTGTGTGATGCCATTTAAATAATAGGGCATGTAATTGTCATTTGGCACATTTCACGATTTTTGAGGGGTTTCCGTAAACTTTTGATCATATAGTTGTAGTATTAACCATGCGAAAAACGTGGAGTCCGTAATTTATGCAAGCCTTTCACTTTGCAAATGAAAATCGGAATATACATATGCTGTAACAGCTCATAATGAACTCTTAATGCCAAATTTCTATGATTTAATAACTGTAAATATTATATAAATAATCCTTCTTCAGTAAGCAATTCTTCATAAGAATAACAAGTCTATTTAATTGCGGCCCTAGGCTTTCAATGTGATTTGTGAAGTTTTGTGTCGATGGTAATTCCCAGAATTTCAGACGTGGATCTTACTAATGGTTTATAAAATATCTTATTACTGTTAATTGCCTTATCTTGTTTGGGAAACCATTCTTTCAAGCTACTAACGTTCCTATCAATTTATAGTAGGATTTGTTCTTATCTGCAATTTGATGGACTTCAGTTAAAATGATGTCGTCAACAAACGTTTGCGTCTTCATCGATCATGGCAAGGAAAATGACAAGGAAAAAGATGGGATCGATCAAAACCGCAAAGAGGGCAATTATCGGGAACCTTGCATTATGCTCCTATCCGTGGGAGTCTGAAAAAACCTCTATTTTCATGCCACATGATATTCATCCGATTCATGAAAAGATTCTGTTAAAACTAACATTGGTATCTCGGTTCCAAGGGCTTTAAGTTCTTCTAAGATTTCAGTTCTTGTGAAGGTGGTAAAAGGCTTTGGCGAGGTTAGTTCCTGCAATAAAAAAATTCTTTATTCGATCAAGAGTCCTTGCGGCATACAAATTGATGTCGAGTAATGGATGATGTGCGAACGATTTTAGTTGGCCTGCTACTTGGTTGATTGGTATGATCTTCCAAAGCCCAGTCAATAATTTAAATAATATTTAGTAAATAAAAATAAAAAAATAAATAAAAATTGACAAAATAATAAATAAAATCAAAATCAAAATAAAAAAGACAAATAGACCACTGAATAGACAAATCACGTGATACGGCTCGAGCACTTGCTGAAGAATATTGGGAACTTGAAGCACTCTCCACTACAGCAGCAGCGACGTCTCCACAGTCTCATTTGCAATTCGTTTCCGTCCTCTCCCTGGCAGCACACCCAACTCACCAGTTTCTTCAAATTTCTTAATGATCTTTTTTAAACCATTAATGGAGATGGAGATAGGCCCATTTCGCAGGTTTTTCAAACGTCGATATTCTCTTAGTGCAGCAGAAGCATTATTGCAGTTCTGGTAAAACAACGTCACCAATAAAGCTCGATCCTTTTTAGTTAAAGCCATCGTGAAGAATGACTTTACATTTAATTTCACTGTCATTTTAAAGCTTTTCTAATTTTACTACTCATTTGCATAACGTCTCTGATTGAGTAAAAATTCTCAGATAGTTTCTTACATGACCAGCGCCATATTTTGACGTAGCGGTCAAAATGTGAACTAATTTTTTTATTGCAAAATTCTCTTCGCCATGGTCTGTATAACATATATCTCAAGTTTCGTCAAAATCTGATTACCAGAACGGCCGCTAGAATGGTCTAAATGGTGTCACTTTAATTATAAACACCCTGTACTTAGAAGAAAATTACAACGCCGGGAGAGGAAATAAATGCATTGGATCAAATATCTTCTAATACCACAGCTTATAAGATATTTCGTTTTCTCTTTTTTCTTTTTCCCCCCTAATTATTTATTTTCCTAAATTTTCTCGTTACTTCTGTTATATTCTAATTTAAGTTTTTCTAATTTTGGCCATTGCCTACTTAATTTTTAGTAA
Organism: Rhysida immarginata; assembly: GCA_023313115.1. NCBI lineage: Eukaryota > Metazoa > Arthropoda > Chilopoda > Scolopendromorpha > Scolopendridae > Rhysida > Rhysida immarginata. The sequence goes on along the minus strand of JAHWFO010076482.1, from coordinate 294,041 downwards.
TTTTGCGGCTGCTAATTTGTAGTTTATTAAAAAATTAAAAAAACTTGTTTCCCTCTCCATTTCTTCATTTCTTTATTTTTATTCTTTTCTTATTTTTTTCTTTATTTTTCTTTCATTTTTTCATCTTTATTTTTTCCTTTTCTCTTATCCTATTTTTTAAATATTATTTTTATTTATGTATTTTCCTCTACTGTATTTTTCGTTGGTTATACCTTTAAACATCTTAATTATCTAACTCTATTTATCTTGATCCAACATATTGATCCAATTTTAGACCATGTCACACAAATTTAATAATGATCCTCCTTATCTTCCTTGAGTGTATTAATTTCCACATTAACGATATATGTGGAAACCAACTCAATAAGCATTTCTCTATTTTTTATTTAAATATCCGTAGCATCAATACTAACCTAGCCTATACATTGGCCAATCTCAAGACTCTTGTGATGCAACCTAAAATTTTAATATTTACTGAGAGCTGGATGTACGATCACAGCGATATTCCCGATATTCCTGGCTATCATGCTGCCTCAGTTGGCCGTAGAAATAAGCGTGGTGGTGGTATCTGCGTCTACCTCCTACGTTCGCTTTCTTTTCGTACTTCATCTGATTTCAGCTTGGTTACAATTGATTATGAGGCCTTAACCCTTATAACACTGTCCAACAATTTTTAACTTTCAAAAAATTACTAGGCGAAGAGTAGTTGACTTTTGGTAATTTGGGTGCGCTGATTCCGAATCTGCAAACCGTTTTTCTCTATCGGGTTTCAATTTTTGGTAAATCGCATACTAAAATTTTATAATTTCTGTAAATTAAGGCATTTTAGACCAAACACTATAGTTTCACTTAATTTTGATCTCCCACTTCAATTTCGAAATATAGATTATAAAGTTTTTTGACGTAATTTGATATTTTTTCGCTTATAAACCTTTGTTGTTACACATCCACAAATATAACAAAAATTATTTGGATTGTTTTTACAAGATCCTCTAGGCATTTTCATTTATTTAAGTATTACGTATATGTAGCTGAAAATAAAAAATATATATATATACACTATATGATCAAAAATATCCGGACATCCCTCACAGATCATCGATTGGCCCAATGTCACATGATAATGAGTTGCACATCATTTAAATAGCTTCCCACACTTTCAGACACAACTCTGCTTGGACATTGGCAAGAATGGGTCGTTCGGCAGAGCTCAGTGAGTTCCAACGTGGAACCATCGTTGGATGTCACCTATGCGCCAAGTCCGTGCGTGACATTTCCAGCCTTCTTCAGATACCCAAGTCAACAGTAGGTGATGTCATTATGAAATGGAAGACCCGGGGATCAACAACAGTTCAACAATGAACCGGTAGACCCAAGAAACTAACGGACAGAGACCGTCGAGTGCTTCGCCGTGTCACCCGCAGCAACCGGAAGTCCTCGGCGGAAAAAATTGCCACAGAGTTTCGAAACGCCTCTGCAAACGATGCCAGTACCATGACAATTCGTCGGGAACTGCACACGATGGGATTCCATGGCCGTGCTGCTGCCCACAAGCCCCACATCAGCAGGGTCGACGCCAAGCGACGTCTGGAGTGGTGCAAAGCCCACAGAAACTGGACAATGGACCAATGGAAACGTGTAATGTGGACAGACGAATCTCGCTACACACTCTGGCAATCCGACGGACGAGTTTGGGTTTGGCGCATACCTGGAGAACGCTTCTTACCTGAGTGCACAGAGCCCACAGTCAAGTTCGGAGGAGGAGGAGTCATGGTGTGGGGTTCATTTTCATGGTACGGACTGGGCCAGCTCGTTCCTGTGCAAGGAATCACGAACTCCGACCGTTATCTGAATGTTTTGGACAACTGCGCACTTCCAACGTTGTTGCAATTTTTCGGAAACGGGACATTTCTCTACCGACACGACAATGCTCCGTGCCACAAAGCGAGGCGTGTACGGCAGTGGTTTGCGGACTCGGGGGTCGAAGAAATGGGTTGGCCGGCACAAAGTCCCGACCTCAATCCTATAGAGAGTCTGTGGGATGAATTGGAAAGACGCTTGCGGGCCAGATCACATGGGCCAACTTCTGTACCTGAACTGATTCTCGCTCTTCGGGAGGAATGGAGGAACGTTCCGGAAAGTACCTACCAACATTTGGTGGAAAGTCTTCCCCGAAAGGTGGAAGCTGTGATTCGGCAAAGGGATGTGCAACGCCCTATTGATTTTCATGAAATCGTGGCTAGAGCGCAAACGTGCATGTGTCCGGATATTTGTGATCATATAGTGTATATTTATAATATATATAGTAATTTTGAAACTTACTTGTAAGTGTCAAATTTACATAAAAATATAAAAATTTCAATCACGATTTACGAAAAATTGAGACCTGATAGGCAAAAATGAGCAATCCACGCAAAAAATTACCTTAGAAACGGTGCTTCTCTGTTCAGTAATTTTTTTGTTGTTGGACAGTGTAATTAATAAGATTACAATCATTATGTCGATTTATCGCCCTCCAACGGGAAATTTATCTTCTTTTTGCATACCAATGAAAATTAATTTGGGAGTGACGTGTATTGAGATATTTTGCCCTGAAAGTTGGCTTTTTTCACGCGCAAAAGTTTTCTGAACATCTTTCATTTGGCATATCTCTCGATATATTAAGACAAAAACATTTCCACTATAGCACAGCATGGCGTTTTTAACTTCCGCATTATTTGACTTTCAAACTTCAGGGAAAATTGTTATTTTAGTAGGTGACTTCAACATTGATTTTCATAAGCCTTCTCCCTCTTCAAACCTTGTTTTGGATCCAATTCTTTATTTCTGGACTTTTGCCTACCACTTTCTCTTTTTCACACTATTCTCTTCAATAGAATTCTTATTCAGCCATAGATTCTTGCTTTTCTAATTCCAGTTCCATTCTTGTTAGTACATTTTTAGATTTGGCAATTACCGATCATTTTCCGATGCTTACAATTCTTACTATATCGTCCTCTATTATCACTCGTAATAACTGTTCTTCTTCGAGAGTATTTACTCCCAACAGAATTGCAATTTTACAATCCTACCTTGTCTTAACCGATTGGAATTCTGTCCTAACTAGTTCTACTGATACCAATTCACTATTTGCGTCTTTCCTTCAATGACACAATAAAATTTACTCCTATTTATTTCCAACGTCTTCACATTGTGCCAGAATCGTAAGCCCCGGTGGCAAACTTTTTTAGGGACCCGGTAAGTTTTCAATACATAATATATTTGCTCATTATTGGCTTTTTATTACATTTATTAATTTCTTATGCACAAATGGTTTATTTTAAGTATATTTTGAAAACCATTAAACGTACAAACTTCAAATTTGCAGTTCCTCGTCGACGAAACCAGAGAAGCACGTCTTCCTTCAGATGAATTTTCATCCTTCACAATCAGCGGGGAGACCTCTTGCTTTCTTTCTCCTTTGTAAATCTCGCTGCGCAAAATCTTCCCTGCCATCATCTTTTAAACTCGGAAACTTAATCCATTCTACCTCTAGTTTCTTTCTTCTCCCTTTCCACGTCAGCGCGTTTCTTCTCATCTTCTCTCTTTCACATCCTCTAAAATACGTTTGTTAAGGCCTGATTCGTTTCCGGTGATAATATTCGTATAACTCGTAGATTTCTATCTGTAGTACCTACCAAGATGACAGCTTACAAAACCAAACGTTTTCCTTATAATGCGATAGTCCTTTGGAATGAATTACCATTTGAAATACGTTCATCTGTATTTTTGTGCGTTTCAACTCGATGTACCGTTTCTTGTCGCCATTTTAACCATCGGTTATGCAACTATTACATTGATCTTCAATGACATGTTATACAGTATATCCTTTATGGCTTTTTTTTTTATCAAAGCGAGAATGCTCACGTTTTAAGCCTGGGTTTTCTCTTTATAATATTGACGTTGGTTTTCTTAATTTTAAGCCAGTTATAAAAAATTTTACTTCATGAGAGTGCTGAAAATTAATAATAATAATAATAATAATAATAATAATAATAATAATAATAATAATAATAATAACATTAACCAAGGGCCTGCTGATGATGGAGATGGCTAACAGGACCACCCATTTATTGGTGATCACTATGATTAGTGTTAGTGCGTTATCTGATACCGGCTCGGACGTCATCCGGGTTACCAAGGTCCGCGCTCGTGGGCTAGGCAGAGGCTCACGTTCGAAAAATATGCCGCAATCTCCCAGGGCCACTGGTAGCGAAAGCAGCACCAACCTGTCCCTAGTGTTTCAAGAGCTTCTTTGCCCTCGACCACTAAGGCAGGCAAGCCACGCCAACGCATGAAATGGACCAATGACATAAACCATTTTATCATGCGAGCCTACTACGCAGTCACTAAATTGGAAACTGACACTACAGGTTACAGACAACGCTTATATAACATTTTCAGAGAGACATATCCTCACATCACAGTCACTGAACAACGTATTGCAGATCAGCGTCGCACAATTATTACGAACAATTTAATACCCTTACCCACGCTACAGAAAATAAAGCAAGAAGTTGCACAACAGCTACATGAACACGAGCCATCTACACAAACCGACACTCAACACACAGATTCAAACACTAACATTGACATCACTAATGAACTTGTAGAACACACTCTCAACAATGAACTTCACCATGATATTCATCCACAATACAACATGAATACTAAACTTATTGAAACATAAAATGACACCCTACAAAGATACCTTACTGTTTACACAGGAACAGATCCCACACAAAGACCAGGTATACCTAAAATAAACATAAACAGTAAAACAGGGGAAATTTTATATTACATGAACACATATATCTTACCACAGTACATTGAAGAAAATCTATCTTTAGAATACATACACCTACTTATTTACACTGGAGCTCTTACAGTTATATCCACGCCTCAGACAGTTATTTAAGAAGATTAAAACACACACCAGACATGAGCAGCACAATCAACACATTACAGAATATATGCACACATTAAAACAAAAGTTAGCCTCAAAAACACAACGCCTGAAGACATACAAAACATGCACTCAGCGCAAACAGCAGAACAAGTTATTCACAATCAATGAGAAGACATTCTATAAGCAGTTAAACAAAGATTATACACAGGCACAAAACACTGGTCTGCCAACACAAACAACACTCCGACATTACTGGTCGTCTCTTTGGTCTGTCTCAGTTGAACATAATAGGGAAGCTAGCTGCATAAAGGAAGAGGAGCAATTAGCATCCACACTACCAAACATGCCTTATACTGACATAACAGCAGATGAACTCTCACAAGTCATTAAACGTACTCACAATTGGAAGGCTACAGTTGTAGATAGGATTCAGAACTTCTGGTATAAGCGCTTCACCTGTTTGTATCTGGCCCTTGCAAAACAGATCTCCAACACTTTGCAAACACCACAGACGTTGCCACATTTCCTCACACAAGGAATAACATACATGGTATCAAAGTCACATAACACTACAGATCCCACACAATATAGACCTATCACATGCCTGCGTACACTTTACAAAATAATAACTGCCTGTATCGCAAACAAAATTTATACGCACATAGACACAAACAACATTCCCACTGAGCAGCAAAAGGGATGTCGTAGAAATCACATGGGTTGTAAGGAGCAACTCCTGATAGACAGTGTGGTCCTACGGCAAACTCACAATAAACATCGACACCTGCATGCAGCCTACATTGATTACAAAAAGGCCTTTGATAGTGTCCCACACTCATGGCTTTTATATACACAACGATTATATAAAATAAACCCTACACTTATCACTTTTTTAGAAAGTACAATGCTGCATTGGAGAACTACACTACACCTCACACTCAACAGTGAAACCATCACGACTGACGAAATACAGATAAACCGAGGCATCTTCCAGGGTGACTCACTGAGCCCACTCTGGTTTTGTCTAGCACTAAATGCACTTTCAAACAGACTTAACAGCACAACTTACGGCTACACAATTAAACATAATAAAAGCTGCCACTACACGCTTTCACACTTACTCTACATGGACGACATGAAAATCTACGCCTCTACCCAAACACAATTGCACCAATTACTTGACATTACACAAACTTTTTCAAAAGACATACGCATACAATTTGGGTTGGACAAATGCAAAACCATTTACATTGAAAATGGAGTACTCAGGGAAGGGGGCTTCACATTAGATGAACCAGATCACATTGCTGCTATAGAAAATGACGAATTTTACAAATATCTAGGATTTAAGCAAGCCAAGCTTCTTGAGCACAAACACAAAGAATACACTCACTAAACAATATCTTCATAGGCTAGAGACAATACTTAAAACGCATTTAAATTCCAGAAATTTAATCAAGGCCATCAATACTTATGCCACGCCAATACTCTCCTACTCCTTTGGAGTCATACAGTGGACACAAACAGATCTTGAGGGACTTGAAAGGAAACAACGTAAACTGCTTACAAAGCACAGAAAGCACCATCCACACGCAGCTATTGAAGGACTCGTCCTGCCTCGTTTAGAGTGAGGCAGAGGTCTTATTGACATAACAGATATACACCAGAAACAGACTAGTCACTCAGAGAATTCTTTTACTCTAAACAACACACATCACCATTACACAAAGCAGTCTGCATGACTGATACAAAATACACACCTATGAATCTGAACAGCGTGCAGAATACCCATAACACACCTACAACATGCACTAAACTTCAATCATGGCTGGGAAAGCAACTCCACGGTAGACCTGACCTCAACCAGCCACACGTCGACAAAAAAGCGTCGAACTTTTGGTTGAATGAAGGGAGTCTCTTTGGGGAAACTGAAGGAACCATGATTGCCATACAAGACCAGGTTATTAACGCTAAAAGCTACAAAAAGCATATTATCAAAGATTCGACTGATGGGTCTTGCAGGAAATTCCATATCGCAGAGGAAACCATCCAACACGTCATATCCAGTTGCAAAATACTCACGCAGACAGATTATTTACACAGACATAACCAGGTAGCCAACATCATACATCAACATTTAGCTAAGATACACAAGCTAAGGGACATTCACGCTCCATACTATAAATATATCCCCGACACTGTCTTAGAGAACACCACACATAAACTATATTTTGACAGACCTATAATCACTGAGAAAACTTTAACTCATAGCAGACCAGACATTGCACTAGTAGATAAGCAAAACAAAGTGACTTACATAATTGATATCTCCATCCCCAACACACATAATTTACAAAAGACATACACTGACAAAATCACTAAATATACGGATCTTGCACACGAAATAAAACGCCTTTGGGGAGTTAACAAAGTACACATTGTTCCTATCGTTCTTTCTGCCACTGGGGTTATTCCACCCTCGCTACACAAAAGCTTGTCAACACTAAATTTAAACCCACACTTATGCAAAACCTTACAGAAAGCCACAATTCTAAACACCTGTCACATAGTAAGGAAATTCCTACACCCAAACATCAATACTCCCACGAGTGCATAACTTTCCCTCCCTCGCATTTGAGTCCCTTGGGCTTGGCCCTCTTTTGGGTCCGCCTCTGGGATTGGCTTCCGGACTTGATCCGAGTTTGGCTTCCCCAAATAATAATAATAATAATTATAATAATAATAATAATACGTCATCTTTCCTCTCCTTTTATTGTCCACTCTAATGATGATGGAAATCTTCTTCAAATTTGTTACTTCACTATGTTTTCTATCTCTATTACTAAAGTAAAATAGTTTTGTTCTCGCTTGATAATGACGTAAAAAGAATCGAGAGGGCAGCCGCGTTTCGAAATGCCGAAGGATTTTTGATTTTACAAGTTAAAAATTTTTGATATTAAAAGTTCAAATTAGCATTTGTATCATCTGTACACGCATACGTTGGTTTCTCTCAACTGATTATTGATTATACAGGTTGTGATGAAACCATAGTGCAGGAGATAATACATGTGGATTGCAGCACCTCGGCATATTAATTGACACCGATTGTGTCAGTGTTATATAGGCACAGGTATTGTCGGTAGATGCATATACAGGGTATTTCTAAATGGAAGGACAATAAGTGTAATCGAAGCAAAAACTTTCCTATCAAAATGTCGAAAACTCAAAATTGGGGGTGTAAAAAATAGCATCATTACGTCCTTTATCATTTCATTGAATTCAAAGGGGCGAGGAAGTTTTAAAAAACAATGTAGTGCTTTGTTAATTAAGTAGTACTGTACGACGTCACAATGATGCAATGAGTTTAGACTACGGTCTATAGATATTCATGGTCATCGAGCTTCGGCCATTTTCCATTGTTTCGAGAAGCTAAGGAAAACAGATCGCGCCAAGTGCCGCATAGATCGCACTATAGCCTAGATCACTAGAAGTAGAGAGTAGTGACATCCTTTTATACCGCCAATCTTCATCTTTCATTGGTTCAAGGCAGTCACAAGGCCCATGGCAGCCATTGTTGTGGCAAAAGCAATTACGCTCGCTATTCGTTTAGCTTATTTTGCTATGCAATCAGTGCTGTATTTCAGTAGAATTCTGTATTCTGTACGGTAACCGGACAATTCAGAACATGACAAATCAGAACATGACAAATCAGAACATGACAATTCAGAACATCACTAATCAGAACGCTGATAAATCATAACTATGCCAAATCAAAACTGTCACAATTCAGAACAATGACATATCAGAACCTTATTTAATAACATTATTTAAGGGGAGCTGAAGAGAGGACACAGGGAGAAAATATCATTGGAGAGGTCCCACAACACTGCCACGATTCTAATCCTCAAAAAGCACAGGTGAATATTCTTAAGACTAGGATGAAGCAAGACATGAAGGTTGTTGGTGCAACTCCGAGGACAGTTATGGGAAATATTTTATCAGAAGTTAATAGGGATGTTTTGGAACACTTTCCAAAACAGTCTTCACTCACGCGAAATCTTTTTAAACAAAAAGGAAGTGTTCTTATTCCCAATCCGGCTACGACTAATTTTCCTATCCCCGAGAAGTATGCTGATCTCATACTGTATGATACGGAGTCTGATGACCCAGATGGAATACTGGCAATTGGGAATGATGATCTGCTCTCAGAATTAAAGAAGGATGTCATTTTTGGAGACGGAACATTTGATAAAGCACCCTGCATGTTTTATCAGCTGTATACTTGGCATGCTAAAATTGGTAATTCTTATCCTCCATGTATTTATTTTCTTTTGCAAAAAAATGGCTACATACAGCAGAATGTTTACCATATTGCAGCAATTGCTGCCCAATATAATACCCCAAAAGATTCTGCTTGACTTTGAAAAAGCATGTATGTCTGCTGCTCAAGTTGCTTTTCCACAAGCAGGTGTGAAGGGTGTACTTTCATCTTTACCAGAGCGTTATTAGGAAGATCAACAGTGTTGGCTTAAAGGAAGCGTACGAATCTATCTATATATATAACTAGCAAAGGTACCCGGCGTTGCCCGGGATAATTACACTTGGATGTAAACAGAACAATCTCAAAAAATTAAATTAAATTTTGCAATATCTTAAAAATAAACACATGAAAATGCTTAGAATTAATACAGTAAAAATTCTTAATGAAAATTCGAAAAAAATCTTTTTAAAGGCTCACAATGGATGGACCGCTCCAATAATTTCTTACTCAGGTAATCTTACTTCAGATGTACACTTGATGTTGTTGCAATTTCCACTCTTCTCTCGTTGTGTTGAAGCAAAATTTGGCCTTTCATCACTTTGGGTAGTCTAGCGGTCGCCAATTCTTCTATTTACTTGCTTCCCATTTGCTCAATACAGCACGGAGCTAAAGGTTTGCTTTCTCTGTCGTCTTTCCACTCTTTCTCAATAGTCTGCTAACTCTTCATTATCTCCAGCTACTGATCATTTTTAAAGATTTTCAAGAAATTGTTAAGTACTAAGAACTCTCTTTTCTAAGAAAAACCTGAATAACAGGAATTCTATGCATTGTTACAAATTGAAACTTATCCATATTGCATCATCATTTTATGTTCATGGTTATAATTCTTGGAAAGATTGCTTTAACATTACATCATCATTCTGTGCTCATTGTTATTGGTGAATTGCGCGTTGATACCATTGTTGATGCGAACACAATGGGCCTATTGTTGCACAAACTTTGCCTTGCATTGTTGGTCATGAGATATATATTGTTGGTTCATGCAGTGTGTTTGTGAATTGCGTGTTGATACCATTATTGCAAAAACTTTATCTTGCATTGTTGGTCATGCGATATTTCTCATTAATATGCCCTGCTATAACCATGAATATCGATTTTTTATCAATAATTATTATTTTTTCGAAATCTGATGTAGACAGTGACCTTCCTCATGCTTTGAAGGTCATGTATGCGAAATTTCATCAAGAACGGAATAAAACTGTAGATTTGTATAAAAAACGTACAGACCCACCCACAGACAGACCCACAAACATCCTTCTTTATATATACAGGGTGTAAATTTTAAGTTGACAAAGCAGAATAACTCGAAAAATAAGCTTCACACGAAAAAATGCGTATAATCCAAAGTTGATTATTTTCGAGGGGGCATCTGCTGGTGCTAAAATTAGCCCACCCCCCCCGGCCCCTGGGGGTGGGGCGGGGGGCAACTTTAAAATTTCAAATGGGAACCCCTATTTTTTATTGCAGATTCAGGTCCTACATAAAAAACTACGTACATTTTGTCTGAAACATTTTTTTTTATTTTTGGTAGATGGCGCTGTAATTCAAGAAAATCCATTTTCTCATTTTTGCGTGGAAATGGTTACGGAGAAATAAAAAATACTTATTTACTTCGTAAATTTTGCCGCAAAGTTATTATTTTATTATTTTTTGCCGCGGATTAGGATAATTTTGTTTTGTTTCGTGGTCATGAGGCCACACAACTTTATAATTATCAAACAAATCAACTGATTAGCTAACTAACTAACCGAACATCCTACGTACTAACGAGTGAACTCATTAACTAACAGAGTAAAAAAGTAAAAGACTGTGTAAAGATGAAGTTATTCCCGTTTAAGATTTGGTGGTCCTTAAAAGGACCGATTGTTTTCGTTTTATTTTTTCTTATTTGCAAATACTTGCAAGTAAATGAATTTCGGGGTGCTTGTATTTCCAGTGAGTCCCCTCGCCTCTCACTTTCGGCCTGCTTGTTGTCCTTAAATCCCTTGCATCTCGCCGTTTTATGAAATTAAATGTTCAAATTGATGACCTCCAACTTCGATGCATTTATTGACTCGTTTTGTAAATTCCTGAACACATCTTGATAACATGTCTGGTGTAATTGCAGCGCAAGCATCTCTTATTCTTTGAATCATGTTTTCGCGAGTGGTTGGCGTTTCCTTATAAACGATATCTTTGAGGTAACCCCATAAGAAAAAATCTGGCGATGTAAGGTCAGGCGATCTGGCTGGCCAATTCACAGGACCTTCCCTGCCGATCCAGCGACCATGGTAAAGTCGATGTAGTACTTCGCGCGCTACTAATGAATAATGCGCTGGACAACCATCATGTTGAAACCACATGTGTTGTCGAAGTTCAATACTCAGGTCTTCAAGTAGATCTGGTAGTTCATTTTCAAGTAGGTTACGATATTTGTTGCCATTCAAATTACCGTCTATAAAATATGGACCGATAAGTTTATCGCCAATTATCCCACACCAAACATTAATTGACCAAGGTCGCTGATGGTTGACTTCTCGAATCCAGTGTGGGTTCTGTTCACTCCAGTAATGCATGTTATGTCGATTAACTTCCCCGTGGTTTGTGAATGTTGACTCATCGGAGAAAAGAACTCGTGCAAAAAAATGTTGGTTTGTTTGCATCTGCTGAAGTGCCCAGTGACAAAACGTTAGACGGTTTTGGTGGTCATTGCCATGTAGTTCCTGATGCATAGATACATGATATGGATGAAATTTGTGGAGCTTCAGCATTTTCCAAACACTCATATGTGAAATTCCTGATTGCCTTGATATTTCTCTTGTGCTCGCATGTGGATTATGAGCCACAGCAGCTAGGACTGACACTTGATTGTTTTCTCCACAAACAGTAGCTGCACGGGTTCTTTTTTTCTGGTTCACACTACCTTCCGCAGTAAATTGTTTAATAACTCGAACAAAAGAAGACCGTGATCGCGTTTGGCCAGGAAAACGCTGAGCATAAAGCGCGACTGCATTATCAAAATTTCTCCCACTTTCTCCATAAATGTACACCATCTCAATTTTTTCTTCCACAGAAAGATAATTCATAATGTAAATTCAAAAGCAATACGGCGTTGTACACTCACAAAAACAGTTGAAAAATTACAATCTTTTCTTCTAAAGATCAGAATTTAAAATGTAAACATTCTGAAAAAAATGCCAATGTTTACGTTATTTGTTTGTTGACGAAATGTCTTCAAATTACATTGTAGTTAAAACAATGTAGGAATCGAAATGAATAATAAATTAGTTATTTCCACGCAAAAATGAGAAAATGGATTTTCTTGAATTACAGCGCCATCTACCAAAAATAAAAAAAATGTTTCAGACAAAATGTACGTAGTTTTTTATGTAGGACCTGAATCTGCAATAAAAAATAGGGGTTCCCATTTGAAATTTTAAAGTTGCCCCCCGCCCCACCCCCAGGGGCCGGGGGGGGTGGGCTAATTTTAGCACCAGCAGATGCCCCCTCGAAAATAATCAACTTTGGATTCTACGCATTTTTTCGTGTGAAGCTTATTTTTCGAGTTATTCTGCTTTGTCAACTTAAAATTTACACCCTGTATAGATTTTTTATGAATGCCGAGGTCTTACGAGATTTTATTAAATATAAAAAATTTCTGTCTAAAGAAAACGACGTTGAACCTGCATATTTATTAAGTACGGAAGAAGAAGTAAAATAAATAAATAAATAAATAAATAA
>JAHWFO010076482.1:195560-280952 GCA_023313115.1 Rhysida immarginata | reverse complement strand
CTGTATTGTGTTTGATAGAGGTGTGACAAAAATTTAGAAACGTGTTTAAAAATATTAATTTAACAAACAACATCCACATTAATATACTAGAAAAACAGTCTTTGTATTATTTAGCAGGCTCAATAATAAGAGTACCTCAAGTAAATAAAAAGATACAGGAATTTGATAACGGTGATTCATCGGCTGGAATTAAATCTTTAAAAAAAATTACGGAATTGAATTCATATATTAATTTTGAAACAAAAGTGTTAAATTGCCTATTTGTTAATGTCTCCAAATTAATTTACGAACTTGAAAAATGAATAAGAGTGGATATCTGGTGAAAGAAGTATACAAGACACTGCAAACAATATTTCTTAATCATCTCATGGCGTTTATAAATTATAAATGTTTTTTAACGAAAGATTTTTCTTCTTAATCCGTAAAAAAATTTCCTAAATGTACAGGCATGAGAAGCGCTGTCCATAAACTATAATTTTTAATAAAATTTTTTAGCAAATAAGTTATTATTCCATTAAATTTATAGATCACTTTTTGCCTTCTTTAGATCTGTTAAAAAAATCTACAAACGAGATTGAATTATTATATAATTCAGTATTAATTGAATAATTCATATTTAAAAAAGGATAACTGAATTAATTTAATAATTGTGATATTTTAATGATTTCCATAAGGGAAAAATTAGCAACTAAATAGATGGAATGTATTTTTTTTTTTTAGATTGATATGCCTAGCGTTAATAGCGATAATATCTAACTTCATTCTATTATAACGCTAGCCATATCAGTCTACAAAACAATACGTTCAATATCTCTAGTTTTAATTTTTAGTTGCTAATTTTTCTCTTATGGAAATCATTAAAATATCACAATGAGACATAACTCTATTATCATTTATATAACTTATGTATTAAGTTAATAAATTTATTTGGCATTGATATGCTTTCTGTATTTATTTCTGTCTTATACAGACTGTAATTCGAGTCGGTATATCATGGATTTCCTATAGCGCAGCATTAGGAAGATTGCTTTTTGCCACAACAATGGCGCCGAGGCAGGAGTTGTCATCTGGTGCTCTAACTATAGTCGACCGCAATGTGCGATAGAGATTTTCATTGAAACTGAATAAGAAAGTAAAGTTTCTGTCTGCCGATAGGGTGGCGGTGCAGGCGCAGTTGGGCAGATTGTACATGCAGCGCCACTTTTCAATAGAGTTCCCGCCCTACCGGGAGCTAGAAACTTTTGCTTCATTTTATCAATGGAGCTCGATGACCATGAATATCTATAGACCGTGGTTTAGACAAAACAAAATCACATTATTGCTATAGAGTTGCGTATTTTCAATTGTTGAAAGTTTTCTTTACGTATTAGCATAGCCTAATAATGAGAAGTCTGTCCACTCTCGTTTTCAAACGTTGTCCAAGTTCCCTAGCGGCAGATAAACTCTACTGCAAAATCCATTGTTTACTACTTCAATTATAACGGAGACAAAATGTCGTTTATTAAATTGGAGGAATTTTAATGAAGAAATTTAATTTCCAAGTCCTTTACAGTAAAAGTTTTCCTATTTTTTTCTTTTCGAAAAGAAAAAAAAAAGCATAAAAAAAACCAAGAAAATAAAACAACCGAGAGCTTTATGAATTAAGGTTGTTATAACGCAACTCTTATTCAAAATAGTTTGAAATAAAAAGGATTTTGCCACATTAGAAAATTTGATGAATGGTTTTCATTGGATTCCCTAAATTAGATGAAATAAAATCTTTTTTAAAAAATTATAGGACCTCTAAAGTTTTTTTTATTCTTGCTGTTATTAATAGAAATTGCAGACATACCTTTTTTGCAGTCAGATAAAATGCGATGAAGAAAATCGTAAAAAGCTTTTGATAACGAACTGTCATTAACAAAAATCAATAGCAAAACATTACCTAAATAGATCCAGAAAAGAGAAAGAGTTTACTCTATGTTTGGCGCACTACTGTCATTATAATTGTTTTATGACGTCGATCTGGCAACAGCTATCAACAATGTAACCGATCCGGAGTGAACAGACTTCTTATTATTAGGATATGGTATTAGCACGGTCTTTTAGTCTGGTCCACGGTCTATAGATATACATGGTCATCGAGCTTCGGCCATTTTCCATTGTTTCGAGAAGCTAACAATATTGTTATATTGTTTTCCCCCATAGAACCGACACACAGTAAGTTTTAGTTTAAGACATGTAGATGGATAGCATTGCCTCACTATTGTTCTTTCCTCTTTCAATTTTGTAGCTCCCTTCTGTCTACATGTGCTTTAGTTCTCATTTCTCACTCCTCGTTCACCGTTTCGCGCCAGGTGCCGCATAGATCGCACTAAGGCCGACCGTGATCTGCGATAGAGTTTTTCATTGAAACTGAAAATGAAAGTAAAGTTTCTATCTGCCGATAGGGCGGCGCTGCAGGCGCAGTTGGGCCGATTGTACATGCAGCGCCACTTTCAATAGAGTTCTCGCCCTACTGGGAGCTAGAAACTTTAGCTTCATTTTAACAATGGAGCTCGATGACCATGAATATCTATAGACCGTGGTCTGGTCTGTGCACACGCGCAAATTCCGTTGTTGTAGTCAACAATTGGATTGTTCTATTTATGGAAGCAAGGCCAATAAACAACCTTGATGGAAGAAGCGCTTTTAGTCCCCTCTATTGAATGAATTTGGCTACATCTAAAACTTAACAATATAACTTAACGTTCGTACAACGTAACAAAACTGTCAGCTGATGTTACGTATTTGTTGCTGAACACGTAATATTATTGGATGGAATAGTAATAGTAATTTGGATGGAAGTATATATTTTAATTGTTGATAGAATAATATAAATAAATTTTGGTAAAATTATAAATGTTTCTTTGAATATTATAAATTTTAAAATAATAGTTTTTACATGAATGATAACTTATTGTCTTCGGACTGCAATATGTTTATTGTCTGTTTTTTATCAATTCTTCTTCTTCTTTATTCGATTTTGGCCATCTTTGGACCGCGTGACTTAACACTCATGATTTCCTATCATGTTTTATGTGTTAAGTGAAGTTTGAAAGGGGAATCGGAGTTGTTAGTTCCAGAGTAAGGACGATAATGAAAAGGGACAAACAAACATCCATGCCCTCGGCGGGATTCGAACCCCGCGACTCGCTGGTTACGAGAGCGGCAAGACCTGCGCCTTAACGGCCACCGAGCCGGCTTTTTTATCAATTGTTTTTATTATTTATTTTAATTTCTATTTGTGTTTCTTTTATTAAATTGGAGTTCACATTTCTTAATTAATTATACATTATTACAACTCCTTCTCTTCTATAATTCTAAGCAAACCCGAACAACAGGAATTCCATGTATTGTTACAAATTCAATTATGCTTTATAATTCTCAGAGATGGGATGGTACCATCATTCTTAATAAACCTACTTATATTGCACACTTTGTCTGATAACCCTGCCTCACCTGGGACTTTATTTAACCTCTTCTTTCCTGCCTCAGAATAAAATGATACCTAGCTTCACAACCGAGGAGCATCACTGGATACTTTAGATCAATCTTTCTTTTAAAGTTTCCCTTACCCTCGACGTAGCAGCTCTTATACTCTCTTGCTCTAGAAGAAGCTTTCGTTGTTTAGGCGTTTCCTACGCCCGGATAGCTTTTTATCTTTTAATTGCGGAGTTTCTCTGATCAATACTCCTTCTTTCTCTTTCCTTTCCAAACAAAAATTTTCGCCAGTCGTCTGGACGTTTGTTAGGGAGTTCAAGGGAGACACGTGTAACTCCTTAGCCTCTTCGATAGACACTGCCTTATTAGGTCCTGTCATTGCATCATCATTTTATACACTCACTCACCAAAGGTCATGGCACACCTGCCTGATAACGTGTTGGGCCCCTTCTGACCCGGATAACGGCGGCGACCCGTCATGGAAGAGAGTCTACCAGTCCCCGGAATACATCCACAAGCACTGCAAGCCATGCCGCCTCCACTGCACTCCATAACGATGCTGCATTTACCAGTTACGTTGGTGACGACATGACAGATCGTTAGATGACGTCTCACAAATGTTCAATGGGATTGCAATCAGGGGAACGTGGAGGCCAAATCATTGTCGTGAAGTCGGTAGCATGTTCATTCAACCACTGCTGTGTCACATGGACTGTGTGTGGAGGCGCATTATCTTGCTGGAAGATGTCGCCGCCCACGGGGTAAAAACAGTCCATGAAGGGGTGCAGGTGGCCCCTAAGCAGATCGACGTAGGAAGTACCACGCAGAGTGGATGTCAGACGCACCAATGGATCCATTGCATGCCACGAGAAAACACCCCTCCACCTGCCTGAGTGGTCCCCACCGGACAGCGGGGTCCATGGCTTCGTGTGGCCTCCGCCTGACACGGACACAACCATCGGCCCGATACAGCTGAAACAGAGACTCTTCGGACCAGGCAACCCTTCGCCAGTCCTTAGCGGTCCAATGTCGATGTTGGTTGGCCCAGGCTAGGCGTTGCCGACGGGTGCAGCTGTCAAGAATGGCACCCGTCGTGTCCTGCTCCCAAAGCCTGCAGCTGCCAATGTTCGCCGAAATATTATTATTATTCGCCGGTAGAGGGCCAGCAAGAGAATACACCTGTTCATGTGGCTCTCGCATTTTAACTATTTTTAATCTATTTTTCCTTCTCCGAACCAGCTTTATCCCACCATAAGGGATTTTTAATGCCGTCATTCTCATTGCAGCAAATTCTATCCAGTTTTAGTAAGTTATCTGCCTTTTTAATGCTATTTTCGAGTGCCGGGAAATATGCTCCTTTGTTAAAGGCAGATTCGACGCCAGTTGGCGGGAGTATGCTCCCCTCCGCATTTCTCTGCCCTCTTTGTTATTAGGGTTTCTATATCTTACTATAGCTCCCCAGATTAATCAGTTTTCAACATTTTCATCAGTACTTATTAGTTTTATTAGCTTACGTTTGTTGTGCATGCTCATCTTGCTTCTTCGAATGTTGCCGCTCATGCACTGACTCCCCTTCTACGGTAGCCCATAAGTCCCAGTTGCTCTACTAGTGTTCGGAATCTACGGAAGCCAAAAAGAACCAAACCAAACCTTACATTTCACACTTGCCAAATCGCAGGTCAGCCACCGACACAGGCGAAATAAGTTCAACCTACTGACACCTTTTAATAATTTATTTTTGCAATATGGCACCTCGAGCTGATCCATGCCCGTTCTGTGGGTCGCCTATTTATGGAAAAGAACTCAAAATACTATGTTTTGGTTGTAAAGGGACATTTCACTGTAAATGCTTCAATTTAACAAAAACTGATTTGCCTAGGTTCAAGTGGAAATTGGGGAGCCTTTTTCTTTTCAATAAATGCTCGGCTTCCCCTCCTTCTGATCTGCCCGACGGATTTGTCAAACAGAGAGAGGCTCATAATATCTCTGAACCTCAACTGGAATCTGTCCTCATTGACAACAGATTGCTGGTTAGCTCTGCTTCAAATGCCAGTAACAGCTCACAAATCAACTCTTCTCAGACTCAACACCCAGAATCCAACACTTGTTATGACTCATCACAACTAAAGTTTCTCATAGAGCAGAATTCAAACCTGCTTAACGAAATCAAAATACTTCGGGAGGATCGTTCTATTCTCCTTTCCAAGCTAGATGAAAACTCCAAGACTTTTCAACACCTACTGAGTAGGATCTCCTCTATCGAGTCCCACAACGTTCGCCTTCAACAATCACTCATCAATTTCATTGGTAATTTCAACCGTCAACTAAACGTTCCTTTTAATAATCTGTCATCTGGCAACTCAATACCATCAGATATCACGGAGGCTGCTGCACATGCCATCCGACATCCTCACTCTTCGACTGAGCAAACACGTAGCTGTGCCTTCGTGGCTGGTGCTGCTGGCTCCTCCTTATCGATGAACAACTCCTTAACACTGGAGTTATCGCGTAACCAGCGCATTTTAGAATCAAGTCAGATGTCTACGAAGCAGAAACGTCAAGATAATTCAAGAATTTCCAATTCACCATCTCCTCTTCTCGGAACAAATGAGAACACCTGTATCAAAGCTATTGAGAAACGTACTCGTCCCACTTTTCGGAAGATCTTTATCTCCAGACTAAATCCTAAGACTTCATCTCAGGATGTGCTTGATCATATTACTTCCTTCTTAAATGCCAAAATGATTTGCTACCGACTCAAATCGAAGTCGGCTAATTACGCCTCTTTTTACCTTTCTGTCCCCTAATCTAGTGTTTCTGATTTCCAAACTGCCAACAACTGGCTTACCAATGCTTTAATTTTATCATTTAGGGGTAGGCTGAACCCAAACCTAATCATGCTGCCCGATTCCTTAAATGATAAAGGCTTACCTGAAGTCACAAACACAGCAAATTCTCAGCGAATCGTGGGCGGAGCGGACACCTTCTCTTCCAACTTGCAAATGTTTGACATCTGTGCTCACGAACGTTCATCAAATGCTTCTCATGGCGAAACTATTCACGTGAATCCCACTACCATTAACGCAATTTCTCCCCATTTCATTTCCCCTACTCATTGCACCCCTATGGCAGCATCGGAGGAAAGTGCTGCGGATATTGACAACTAATGATGCAGCTCTACTATCAAAATTGCCGTGGTCTTCGGACCAAAACATCACAGATTTTCCAGTGAAGAATACGATATGATTGCTCTCATCGAAAGTTGGCTAACTCCCAATATCCCATTTCCCTCTGTCATTAATGATCGATACTCAGTTCTGCGTTGTGACCGTACTTCTGCTGACAGAGGAGGTGGGTAGTGCTTGCAATCAACATGCGCCTTCAGTTTTCCACTGCTACCCAGCGCCTTTCCCAAATTTATAATGTCTGGGTTAAGATTATCCTGCCAAACCACCGAAGTCTTCTCATTGGGTGTGTTTATTTCTCTTCCATAAAAGCAAACAACATTCGTTCTACTTTCGATGAACTTCAGGACATTCTCCTACATCACACGGGACCAATCCTCCTAGTCGGCGATTTTAACATCAATGATGATTCAGGTGTCTATTACAGTTCCCTTAAGCGCTCCTTACTTAATGACATCATTGCAATGTGCAATATAACTCAAGTAAATACGGTACAGAATTCGTATGGAGGAATGCTGGATCTTGCGCTACTGACCTCCCTACCAAAATTACCAAAATTACCAAAATTGACGACGAAGACGCTCTCGTCCTTCCAGATTGCTATCACCCTGCCTGGGTCGCAGACATAGCTTTCCAACCCTGCGTGTCGAGAGAGTACACCTTTCATCCCACATGGCAATTCCAAAAGGGTAATTATTTCTTACTTGTAGAGAGCGTTCAATATGAAAACTGGAATGAAATATACCATTGCTCCGATCCAAACGTCGCCGCGTCATTGTTTGACCGACGGTTACGATTCATTCTCTCAAATTGCATTCCAGTGAATCATGGTATAGCTTCTTCCTCGCGTAAAACGTTCCCCAGCTGGTGTAGCTACGAACTCATTAGATGCATCAGAATGAAAAATACTACTCATAAACAGTATAAGAAAAATGGAGACAGTCATTCTCTTGCTGCTTTTGTCCCCTTCGCCGTCAGTGCAAACAGCTTCAAAGACGTGATCATGGAGCTTATATCAATCACCTCGAGAATAGTCTTCGTTCTCAGCCAAAACCTTCTGGTCACACTTCCACGCTAAAACCAAAGAAAAGCTTCCCTCATCAGGCTTCACGAGTGTTGACAACCGACCCCTTACGTCCTTAATAGATACGTGCAATGCTTTCGCACACCATTTCAACTCGACTTACACCACTTACCAACCTTTATCTGTCCTCGCACATATTGACGACGAATTCCAACAGATCTCTAACGTTATCGGACAATTCCTCCTAACTGAAGTCTCCATCAACGATGTCGTGAAAGCAATCATGAAGATTCGCACAAAACGCAGCCGTTCTCTAGGATATTCCCTCTTTTATTTTTAAAGGAATATGCCCTTTCATTTCTTCACCCCTAAGACACATTTTCAACCTCTGTATTAAAACTGGCACTTATCCGGACCTATGGAAGCGTACACGTATTATTCCAGTACATAAAAATGGCGCAAGAAATTTGATTACAAATTACCGGCCCATTGCTCTTCTCCCAACGATTGCCAAGATTTTCGACCAACTTCTGTACCACTTCGTCAGTGTCCATGTTTTACCTGCCATTCCAGCTGCCCAACATGGTTTTATCCCGAGGCGTTCAGTCCAGACAAACTTAATAACTTTTTAGGTGACTGTTTTAATGAGTACGAATGTTGTGGCCAAACTGATGTCATCTATCTAGACTATTCTAAAGCTTTCGACATGGTTGACCACGCCATCCTCATCCACAAACTCAAAATTCTGGGCATTGATGGGGTTTTTGGAAATTTAATGCAAAGCTACCTTTCATCACACACATGTCAAGTTGAACTGGACAGCAATCTTTCTGCCCCATACTACCCAGTCAAGGGGGTACCTCAAGGCTCGGTGTTCGGCCCTCTTCTGTTTTCTATCTACGGCTGATTTGCCTTTAGTCATTAAGAAATCGAAGCTGCTGCTCTATGCAGAAGACACAAAATTGTATCACCGTATCAACAGCTATAGAGATGCTGTCAGCTTACAGCAAGACCTTGACAGACTGGTTAGTTGGAGTCAATCCAATGGCCTTCATCTGAATACCTCCAAATGTTGTTTTTGTCATTTCACAAACAAGACGAATCCATTCATTACAGCGTACAAAATTGCTAACACCGATCTTCGAGCGCTCTCTACAGTCCGTGACTTAGGTGTTACTTTGGACAGCAAGCTAGATTTCAATGAACACACGCGTAACATTAGACTAAAGGCCACTCATATCCTAGGCATGATCATGCGCAACAACAGTAGCTTCAAAGAGCTCAACTCCTTTCTAAGACTCTATAATTCACTGGTGCTTCCAATTTTGATGTTGTGCTCAGAAGCCTGGAATGGTTATACACTGGAACAGACTATGCGACTGGAGCAGGTCCAATCAATTTTCAAACGTTTTATTCGGAGTAGATTTGGGGATACCTGTCAAATTGTACTTCAGTCACTTGAAGAAAGACGACACCTAACCGACCACAAGTTTATAAAGTAACTCGTCAGTGGAAAAATTAACGACTCCTGCCTACTCGGACAAGTTTAGTTTCGCGTTCCCACGCATCATATAAAGAAAAATCCACCTGTCCACCGACCACTTAAGCGAAAGATCCATGCTGTTTTTGTAAAAAGATACCGGACGCAAAAAAGTACAAAAAAAGAAGTCTTTTCCGGGAAAAAGAGGACGCCTGGTCACCCATCACCTCCAGGACGATGTTCGATACTATTGGTTCTCAAAACCATCAACGGTAATTCGGTACAACGCCCAGAACTATGTAAGGGCAGTGAGAGAGCAGGGGAGGAGTGCAAGTAGAAAAGAAATAAGTGTGGCAAGCGAGAATGTGTTCCATTATATTTTCCATTTGTTATAACTCCATGCCTCACTTTTAATCTTCAACGAGTAAGAAACTCGCATTTAATAATATAGAAATATTGCTAGCAAGTGTAAAGATTAAAAAAATTGAAATCCCTTGAATATTATGAAATACTCAAATAACCCCACGTCAAACATTCTTACTTGTAAAGTGCGTTCGTTTTTAATGTCATTTTAATTATGTTTTAATTATCCAGTTTTTTAATTTACTTCTATATTACTAAATCATAACACTCTTAAATAAGTTCCTATATTTATGGTATACTTCCTTTCGATGTCAAAAATTTACCTCTTTGCGTTATCTTAATGGGACTGAATTCATCACTGTGGACGGGAAAGCATTTATCACTCGTTTCCAGATGATAAGCGACTGTACATTCTAGAGTTTAAAAAAATTCCATAAATCTCGTAGTTTTATCGTAATAAGCAGTTATTTGTCCACAAAAATTATGACTAAGATATTCAAATATTATATTATGATATACTATTTTGAGAAGAACAGAAGTAGGATTTATCCAACAGAATCCTAATTTAAGGATTTAACAATATAGAACATAAATAAAAAAAAACCAGAAAACACTACTCCACATAGAAAAAATAAGTGGAGTAGTGTTTTCTGTTTTTTCCTTTATTTATTAAGGTATCCACAGTTTCGGCTATTTTTCTATTTAATATAGAACATATTAGCAAACAATAGTATCAAATTTTGAAGCTAATAAATTACCAATCTATTCTGCAATAAATTTCCAGTTTCACTGTTCATTACCTACTTTAAGCACTAATGATAAGCACTCGTGTTGTAATTACTGTAAATTAGCAGATGCGGATTCGACTGAATACAATTTCATTAATCATTCGTAATTATAAACAATTTTTATTTCAATAAACAATAATACAATTTTAATAAACTAGCAATCACATGATGTCGAGAAATTAGATAGTTCATACTGCAACATGAATGGCGCACATCAAAGTCACCCGCGTTCGGCAGTTAGCCAAAGGCTTCCGTTCGAAAAATAGTCTCCCAGCTATTATCAGGGGCAGTGCCTCCTAGGATTCTCAGCAGTGCACTCGCTATGTGCTTGGGAAAACGATCGGGGACAGCCATGCCATTATTCTATATGAAAAAAGTGTAAAGCAAAAATGGTATTAACGTCCTTTTCAACTGCTATGGTCATTTCAGGACGGCTTTATAGGGGCCGCAAATTTTGCCTCGCAAGGGTTCTTTAACGTGCAGCCGGCAAACAACTACTTCCCTTCCGAAGGAAGTGCGTGTATCTCAGGATTTTCCCCCTGAAAAAATCCTCGTCGTCCTCGGACGGGGTCGAACCCGTGTCCTCGGGCATCCGAGGCGATGGAGCACCACTGAGCCACCGAGGCCGATAAGCAAAAACGGGATCGGGTGCTGTCAATCGGCACATGAACGTCTTCTCCATGACAGGGATAGAATCCGAATTAGTGGAGGAAGCCAAACGATATCGACTGCATATTGTAAGCACACCAGACAAAAAATTAGTCACTTGATGAGTTCTACGACGTTTCCATGTAAACTAGTTTGAATATAAAAATGAATGCGCATGAGCACATTTCATTGCGAGATAAGCAACGTACGAGCATTGTTAACAGCAGTTTGTGTTGTTCCGTGTCGAACTTGGCTGCGAATACTGGGCCGTAAGGCAAACGTACCTCAGTGACAAAAAGGGATACCTTTACCGGAGTATCAAGGTCACAGTCATCCGTGAGTTCAAGAAATTGTCCACAGGTACATCGAATATCGCGCCTGGTCACGGCCAACCGACTTTAAACCAGGCATGAAGTAATGCAGGAGGAAGTCAATAATGCTCCTCTTAGACAAGTTTGTAAAAAAACCTTAAGGAGTCAACTGCAGAAAATTAACATCTGTAACCGGTGACATGGCAGGCGTTCGATGCTCACTCCGGAGTGGTTGACTTTGGAATCTTGCTACTAATCTACTTATATTTTTGCACTACATATATGCACTTACCAAAATATTGACTAAATTTAATATCTGGTAAATAATTTTCATGGTACATTTCAGAATTAAACAACGAAGAGATTTGCAAAAAAAATTCACATGTATACAGTCTCTGAATAAAATTAGCTTACCAGTAGACATCTGGTGTTAGTAATGAATAGTTCAGTGGCATAGCTTGACATAAGATACAAGAGACTATCAAAAAGTTCCAGGTTACTGGATGCAGTATGAATATCGCGGCCTTAATCCCCTTCAAAGTACTTTGCTTGGGCACACACACACTTATTCCAACGAGACTGCTACTCTCGGAGAGCCCGTGTGAACTCTTCCTTTGAACGAACTTGAGACTGGCTGTCGCACTTGTTTACTCATTATCTGTCACAATCTGGTCCATGAACTGCGGATACGCAGATGCTCGTTCAAACAGATCACCAGCAATTGACATCCAACATTCCATCTAATCTGCATTCAACTGATGCGAACGAACTTCGCGCAGCCTCGTCGCAAGTGTAAAGATCGTCTGAGCGGACCCGAAAGAAATGTCCATTTCTGAAGTCACTTAGATGATGGTTATTCACCGATCAGTACGCACCAAATCCAGCACTTTTGCGACGTTTTCAGGTTGCTTGGAGGTTGTTGGTCTTCCCGACCGCGGCTCATCTTCGAGACTGTCCTGGCCCGCCTTAAACCGGTTGAACCAATCAAAGACAACTGATTAGTTAAGGGCACACTCCCCGTACGCCTGTTTCAGTGCTTGCAGTGTCTCCGTAGCACTTTTTCCAAGCTTGAACGTGAACTTGACGTTCTCTGCTCAAACTGTGACATCGCGCCAACGTGTGTTACACCCTCTAACAAGCACACGCTACAGCCCCCGAATGATACGTCCGAACACGATGCAATCACACGTGCGCGCGCTTGGAATGTAGAGGGCGCTGATTCAAGATCGGCGTTTTCCAGACTTACGGCGCTCACCGGCCAGACTACAATTCCGGGAATTTTTTGACACTCCCTTGTATATATATATTGAATTTCCATTTAATTTGAAGCTTCAAGCTGTAGTTAAAAAGAGAAAAGACCACTTCTAATGTGTGGATCTATTTTAGTAATTTTTTTATACAGGGTGTAACTAAAGATGTGTTACAAACTTTGGGGAATGATAGAACTGGTCAAAATAAGCATTTTTTGTTCTATGAACATTGGTCCACAACTGCATCGTTTAAGAGTTATAGCCACTGTTCAAAATGACGTCTTCAGCATCAATGCAGGCTTATGACACACCCCTTTCTGAATTATGGTATGGTCATGTAAATTTTTAAAGTAACATGACCACACCATCACATTACCAGGCAAGCAGACCCTGCACACTAAAAAAATCTAACGTGTGTGATCGCATCCGGATATGGACTACACCTTTAACGAGTGCACTGACATGTTGTTAGTGTACGGTGCTGCAGACGGTAATGGAAGGGCTGCTTGTCGTCTGTACAGACGGCAGTTTCCACAACGTCGTCAGCCAGCTCACACAATGTTTGCTCGGCTTGTGCGACGTCTACGAGCAACAGGAAGTGTAGCTGTGATGCGTGGAGAGCATGGTCGCGCTTGCACCCGTCGTACCGCTCAATTCGAAGAAGCTGTGCTTCGTAGAGTTCACGAAAGACCAACATGTAGCACCCGTGCGCTTGCACACATCATGAACACAGATCACATGTCTGTTTGGCGAGTTCTGCATGACCAACTGTTTCATCCGTTTCGTATGCAACGAGTGCAAGCATTTGGAGCTGCTGACTTTGCACCAAGTATGGCATTCTGCAGATGGTTTCTTGCACGTTGTAGAGAGGAACCAGCATTCCCACAGCAGGTGCTGTTCACTGATGAAGCAACCTTCACCAGGGAAGGCATTTTCAACCACCAGGATATCCATGTTTGGGACCGTATCAACCCACATGCCATTTCGACAAGGCGCTTCCAGCAACGATTTTCTGTCAACGTGTGGGCTGGTATTGTTGGCAATCGCCTCATTGGGCCGTACATTCTCCCAGCTCGTATGAATGCACAAACCTACCTCGTCTTTCTTCAGGAGGTGCTGCCTGAACTGTTGGATGACATACCTCTTAACATCCGTCAAGTAATGTGGTTCCAACATGATGGTGCACCTCCACATTTCTCACAGCATGTCCGGGCCTTCCTCACTGATACGTTTGGCGATCCTTGGATTGGACGGGGTGGTCCAGTTACCTGGCCGCCACGATCACCAGACCTAACACCATTGGATTTCTTTTTGTGGGGCCACCTAAAGTCCCTGATCTACGAAACAATGGTTAATTCAGTGGAGGAACTCATCGCACGATTGGCTGCAGCAGCAGACAACATCAGGGACTCCCAGCAGATGCTGCAACGGGTGTCTTGCAACGTACAGCGACGAATGCAAGCCTGCATTGACGCTGAAGGGCGTCATTTTGAGCAGTTGCTATAACTCTTAAACAATGCAGTTGTGGACGAATGTTCATAGAACAAAAAATGCTTATTTTGACCAGTTCTATCATTCCCCAAAGTTTGTAACACACCTTTAGTTACACCCTGTATATAATTTATGAACAAGTTGTTCCAACTATTCAAAAAACAGTGTTCATTTTATAATTTTAACTGTTTGGTACACACATAATTTGTCACATGTCACAAAAAATTTTAATTTATTTACAATCATTCTTTCAAAAACATCACTTTAAGTACTTTTCCAAATGCAGTGAGTACTTCACATTTCCTTTATGCTCAAAGTATAAACTCTTCCAGTTGCGCTAACAGGGTCTACTTTTTGCAAAAGGGTCTCACCTGGTACATTCGGTATATCATTTGGTCGTGGCTAAAAAAAAAAAAGAAGCTAGTTCCTTAGGATGTAGGAAGCAGACTTTATATTCACTTAAATTCTTTGCAAGAATACATGCAAGCCACCAAGAATCTTCATTGATTATTCACAAATATCGATTCAATTTTTGCTAAATCATTTGGTGTAATATAGTCTAGTGCTGTTACACTTTCAGTAAACTGTTGTTCACTGAAATAATAATGTTTAACAAGAAGCTGATTTTCAGAGTTTGGGCAAAAAGAATGAAGTTTTTGAGTATCTACGATCTTCTTTGATTCATTGGACCGTGGTAACAGTATTGTCACGTGATTATTATGACTGTGACAGCAGAGGTAAAGAGGAAGGGCGCATTCAGTAGGATTTAATTCAAAGATTTAATGAGAACAATTTAAACGCAATCAAAATATGAAATTATAATAAAAGTAATCTTTCATTTTTCAAAACAAGCACAAATTTGAAACTTTACAATAAAAATGATAACAAGTCTTCTGGTGGGTTTCCAATGTAGACGCCGTGGCTCTTGTACCAGGAAAGGTCCTTGCCCCACTACAATATGGGAATAGTGGGTGCTCCAGTCTGCATTGAAGACGTAAGATAAACATTGGAAATTATGAGTAAAAGTAAAACTGTCCGAAAAAGTTGCTGACATCAACTATTTCTTAATTTACTTTTACGTTACGTTACACTCAAAAGTACTTATAATTTAATAATGAATAGCTTCAGACTTCTGGTCGAGTACTTTTGCTTTGGCGCTGTGGGAGTAGGATAGGTATCACTTTAGGTGAATATAGGTACATTGTATAATGAGGTAGGCGTGGCTTACGGCGACCAATCAGCGTGCAGCATTTCAGTCACATGACCCCCTCACGCCTCTGACGTCAAAATGACGTCACGGTAGCCATTTTCTGGTCATGTGATGGGTTTTCCCGTGAAGTCACAACGTGCTTATGTGATCGGTTTGTCCAGCTGTCCGTCCGTCCGTCTGTAGACAATCCCACAATTCATTGCGTTGCATGTATTGAATTGCTGGAAGAAACGAATTATCCTCGCATTCGGGAAAACGCGTATTGAGAATACGGGTTCGGATCTACGCGTGCTCTAAACGTTCATAAGATGGTGCGCGTGCAGGATGCACGCGTTTGACGATTATTGAAAAGGCAGATCGGTCTCTAAATCAAGAGAGTTTTTTATTCCTAGGGAGCTTAGTATTTACTAGCTGATACACCCGGCGTTGCTCGGGTTCTTTTTCGATGAGTTTTTTCAATTTCTGAATGTGAACATTCAATGAAAATGAACCCATGTAAAAAGGTTAGAGAATGACGTATACCGCAAGTAAATTTTCGTTTTCGTTTGAATCCTTCACACGTTCCTTTTTGTTTGTCATAGTTTCTCGCGTTCTCAACATTAAGAGCTCTACATGCCCTACCCAACATAAATAAGATTTCAACAGACGTTAACAATACTAACAGCAATTTTTTTTATAAATAGGCCTTAAATCAAGTAGCTAGTGTTTACAAAAGGCCTAGCCTTTTTTGTTGAAAACAACAGCACTATCATTTATAAGTTTTTGTTTTTAATATGTCTAACATCAATTATATGTTTTTAACAATTGGCCTAACAGAAATTACTTATTGTTAACATTTGGCTGAAGAGTAATTAGCTTTGGACTATCTGTTATAGGCCTAATTTTAACTTCCTACAGATGACAACAGTCCTAACATTTTTTAGCCATATTTAACAAAAGCCCGAGCATTAATTAGCCATTTTAAACAATAGGCCTAATATTTTTATCCATTTTTTTGCTTTTGGCCTAGCATTAGTTAGCCCTTTTTTTTAACAACAGGCCTAACATTTATTAGCCATTTTCAATAATAGGCCTAATATTTTGAGCCATTTTTAACATTAGGCCTAACATTTTTTAGCCATATTTAAAATAGGCCCAGCATTAATTAGCCCTTTTTTCCATTTAATCCTAACATTTTTTAGCTATTTTAAACAATAGGGCTAATTTCTCTTTAGCCCTTTTTAACAATAGGTCTAGTGTTAATACTTCTTTAGGCCTCTTTTCTTTAGGACTAACATTTTCCACCATTTTTAGCATAGGCCTAACATTTATTAGCCCTTTGCTACTGTAGGCCTAACATTTTTCAGCCATTTTTTTTAACTGTAGGCCTAATTTTTTTCAGCCTATTTAACAATAGGCCTACAATGTTTGCTACTGTAGGCCTAACATTTTTAGCCATTTTTTAGCACATTTTCTATATATAGAAATGTGCTTATGTGATCGGTTTGTCCAGCTGTCCGTCCGTCTGTAGACAATCCCACAATTCATTGCGTTGCATGTATTGAACTGCATGTATTGCAATCTCACAATTCATTCAATCATGTCTTGAATTGCTGGAAGAAACGAATTATCCTCGCATTTGGTAAAACGCGTGTTGAGAACATGGGTTCGGTTCTGCGCGTGCTCTAAACGTTAATGAGATGGTGTGCGTGCAGGATGCACGTGTTTGACGATTATTAAAAGGGCAGTTCGGTCCCTAAATCAAGAGAATTTTTTTATTCCTAGGGAGCTTAGCATTTATTACGATAACTTGAAAACGAATTAACTTTTTCACAGTCTGTTTTCACCAATCCATTAAAATGGGACAGAGTACGCAGAAATACGAACGTGAGATAGCAGGAATAAGTACGTGCTCTAATAGCACGTGCTTTAATGGTACCATTATGGCTAAGGTCAAAAACTCTCACCGGTGAGAAGAGTTAGCGCTTGGTCGGTCAGAAATCCTAGTGAGAAATTTGTGACGTCATTTTAACGCGGTCAGAAACGCCAGTTAGTGCTGCTATGCCTAACCGGTGAGTCTCACCGTCCTCACCGAGAAAAAGACGGTTAGCCCAGTGAGAAATTACGTCATCATTTTCTCACCAGTGAGGGTTTTTGACCTTAGCCTATGATACCCTCTTAAACATTTCCTATAACAAGATATGGAATGTAATATATCAAACAAATTGTCACAACATATCATGAACGAATATAAAAGAGTAACTAGTGATAGCAAGTATCGGTCTAATGGCACGTGTACGTGCAAGGATGTCTCATATATGAATATTACGGTATATAGTGATGTCTGAATTGTTTAGTAGTACGTGTTTTAATGGTACCAAGTGGATACCATTAAAACATTAATACCATGCCATGAGTGAATACCACGTGTAAATAATGATAATGGTTATTGGTTTAATAGCACGTGCCCTAATGGTGCCATATGATACCATATGGTACCATTGGAAATTTTAATGCTAAGATATGGCATATAATATATCAAACAACTGGTAATAACCTGCCATGAGTGAATATCACGTGTAAATAATGATAATGGTTATTGGTTTACTAGCGCGTGCCCTAATGGTGCTCTATGATACCATACGGTACCATTGGAACTTTCAATGCTAAGATATGGCATGTAATATATCAAACAACTCGTTACAATGTGCCATGAGTGAATATCACGTGTAAATAATGATAATTGTATTGGCTTAGTAGCACGTGCCTTAAAGGTGCCATATGATACCATATGGCACCATTGGAACTTTCAATGCTAAAATATGGCATATAATATATCAAACAACTGGTAATAACCTGCCATGAGTGAATATCACGTGTAAATAATGATAATGGTTATTGGTTTACTAGCGCGTGCCCTAATGGTGCTCTATGATACCATATGGTACCATTGGAACTTTCAATGCTAAGATATGGCATGTAATATATCAAACAACTCGTAACAACGTGCTATGAGTGAAAATAACGAGTACATAATGATAGTGGCAATTGGTTTTGTAGCACGTGCCCTAATGGTACAATACAGAATTTATAGAACTTTTAATGCTAAGATATGGCGTATAATATATCAACCAATTCCTTACGCGTTATTAGATCTTTTGTTATCTATAGCTTATTTGAATCAAGAGTATAGTACTCTTAGGCTTAATGGTATCTAAAACTCATTACTAATTAATTTAATAGTAGTTAATCGCTTGCTTCAATAAGACTTTAGTAATTTAATATGGAAATCTAATAGATGCTTACACATAACGCTTCAGCAATTGAGGCTCACTTCGTTTAACGTTATGTGAGAATTCTTACAAATTAAAGAACTTTTATTTTTTATGTGTATGAGGAATAACTTTACTCTCCATTTACCTTTCATTCTTCAAGTTTATTCTTTTAAATTCTCTCTATACGTTAGCCTATTTAAATAGTAATTTACAATTTAGTTTTCATATTTATTTATTTACTTTCAAGTGTTTTAAAATGTTGGTTAATTCTATATATCCATATACGATGCTATACCAAGAAAATGTGCTCCCTTTATCCGCTTTGGCGGTAAAATCATTATTGTTTAAATTCGGCCCATTGTTCATCAGCCCTTTTAATTTTTATGCCTTTCATTTATTAGCCTTTTTTTTCAATAGGCCTAACATTTTTTAGCCATTTTTAACAATTGGTTTAGCATTTATGTCCTTTTTTAATATAGGCCTAACATTTTTCAGTCCTGTTTTGCAATAGGCCTAACATTTTTTTAGCCCTTTTTAACAATAGGCCTAACAGTTTTTAGCTTTTTTTTTCAATTGGCCTAGCCTTTGAGCCTTTTTAGCTGTAGGCCTATTTTTCAATTTAACATTTTTTAGCCATTTGTTTCAATCACCCTAACATTAACCACATTTTCATTTAGTACTAAGAGCACTGCAATTTAAATAAGAAATGTGTGCGTGCCTCGTCTAAGCATCATGTCGGGTACATATTGCAAGCCTTTTCTCTTTTAAATTCGAAAAGAACGTGTTTTCCGTCTTGAGCTCGTCATTCGAAAAGTGTGTGATTTTTTTCATGCCTGTTATTGCCAATAACAGGGAGAAGGGTTGGTCTCAAAAATCCCGTAACTGTTAGTCCGAATTCAATGCCAAGCTTAACAGGTGAGCTTAGGTAGAAACTCGTATGCATATCATAAACAGAATTTGAAAGTGTTGAAGCCTTCTCGAGTCTTCCTCGTACATACAGACGGGCAGTCAAACAGGGGTGTAGAACATTTGCCACCGGACATTTGCCACACCGGACGTTGCCACACCGGACATTTGCCACACAGGACATTTGCCACACCTAACTGCTTCAGTATCCTTCTTGTTCAGAGAAATTCTTGTATCCTTCTTGTAATAAATAACTATAAAAGAAAAACAACTAACTATTCACATACAGAAAATAAAAATTTTTTTTTTAAGTAAAAGGTAAACAATAATACTAGAGTGTAATAATTAAATAATAACATAAATGCTTATGTGAATAATAACTAATAATAAAAGAAATATGACACACTGATCACATAATGGAGATTAAATATTTATTCATGGTAAACAATAACATAAATATGATGGTGTAGGACTTTCAATTCAATCGGAACCATAATTAATGCGTCAGGGTAAACGAAGCCGAAGATAAATATTAGATAATAAAGAATCACGATTGTGGACGGCTTGGTCCCCACTTCTGCTCAAACTGGCAGTTTCTACCAATTTCACTGCTGCTCGCATGGAAACATCGCTAAATCAAGCTCGACGGCGATTATCCATGATAATTCCGAAAATCCACCAAAAAAGCTGAATTAATAGGAATCAACATCGACTTATCTTTATAAAAAATTTTCACAAAGAAATATTATGACCCTCGATTATGAAATTGTAAAATATGGCATGATTTTGGTAACGAAATGACACTCGGGTGATAATATGGCAACGAAAGATTTTGCCAGGCCCTGCATTGGCGATTCGTCAATAAATAAATAAATAAATACAAAGTTGTATAATTGAATTGAAAGTCCTACACCATCATATTTATTGAATTAAAATTTTATTTATCTATTTATTTTATTTATTTTAACTTAAAATAAAGATTTTTATAAAGCTTCATTTATTTTATAAAACTGTATGCCATACTTTACAATTTTATAATCGAGTGTCATAATATTTCTTTGTGAAAATTTTTTATAAAGATCGGTCGATATTGATTCCTATTAATTCAGCTTTTTTGGTGGATTTTCGGAATTATCATGGATAATCGCCGTTGAGCTTGATCTAGCCATGTTTCCATGCGAGCAGCAGCGAAATTGGTAGAAACTGCCAGTTTGAGCAAAAGCGGGACCCGGGATGAAACCTTTATCACCACGCCGTCCACAATCGTAATGCTTTATTATCTAATATTTATCTTCGGCTTCGTTTACCCTGACGCATTAATTATGGTTCCGATTGAATTGAAAGTCCTACACCATCATATTTATGTTATTGTTTACCTTGAATAAATATTTAATCTCCAGTATGTGATCAGTTTGTCGTATTTCTTTTATAGTTATTATTCACATAAGTATTTATGTTATTTAATTTTTACACTCTAGTATTATTGTTTACCTTTTACTTAATAAAAAAATTTTATTTTCTGTATGTGAATAGTTAGTTGTTTTTCATTTAAAGTTATTAATTACAAGAAGGATACAAGAATTTCTCTGAACAAGAAGGACACTGAAGCAGTTATGTGTGGCAAATGTCTGGTGTGGCAAACGTCCGGTGCGGCAAATATCCGGTGGCATATGTCCGGTTCCCGTCAAACAGACTCACAAAAGAGCGAATTCAATTTTTGCTTTTCAGCATATCATTATGTAAGCTAACTTTAGACTAAATCTATTTCCTGCATGCAGCAATGAATGTAATAATTCCGAATGTATTTCTATTTCTCAAATTTCAAGTTCTTTTCCTGAACTGTCAATTAGCTTCAAAAGATGGCGTCGTTTATTCCACTCTAAAAATACTGATCTCGTGACCTGCGGGAGAGGTTTTTCATTGAAACTGAAAATGAAAGTAAAGGGACTTGTCTGAACCTAACGCACATATGGTGCGAATCTGAGTTCAAAAGTTTTAAGAAACTCTTCAGACATACACAGAATTATCTGAATATAAAAAATGAAAACAGGATCTCAACACTTCAAAAAATTTAGCAGAAAAGAGGATTAAAACATCATATAGCAACCGAAAGCAGCCGAAATCTTCGGTGGAAAGGGCAGGATTTAGGATCCTAAGGACGTGCTAGTTAAGCGCCATCCAATGGCAAATTCCGTCAGTGGGCAAACAATCAAACAACAAACGTCAAATGGATTTTATATAAGAGGTAATATTTTTTCGAAATCTCATGTAGACAGTGCTCTTCCTCTTGTTTTGAAGGTCAAATGTGCCCAATTTCATCAAGATTGGAATAAAACTGAAGATTTGTATAAGGGACATACAAATAAGCATAAATATATACATATACATATGTACATACATGCATTTTTATATACCGGGTGTTTCAAAAATGACCGGTATACCGGTATATTTGAAAAATCAATAAAAACTAAACGGGTAGCGATAGAAATACACCGTTTTTTGCAAAATGCTTGGGACAACAGTAAATTTTCAGGCAGACAAACTTTCGAAATTAGTTCACGGTGTATTTCTATCGCTGCCCGTTTAGATTTTTTAAATATACCGGTCATTTTTGAAACACCCGATATATAGATTAGGATAACTTGAAAACGAATTAACTTTTTCACAGTCTTTAACTCAGGTCCCTTCGGCGATTCTATTTTATTAAAGTTGCTTAAGATTTCTTAATTTTTTGGTTGTTTCCTTGTACTTTTTTAATTTAGTTTTCTTACTATAATTTGTTGTTAAATAGAAGTTTTTAGATTGTATAGTTTAGAATTTTTATTATGTATATTTGGATTTTGTTAACCTTTTTTCTGTTATATAACTTTTGCCAGTTGTTTGAATCTGTACTGTATAATTTGGTAATTTTGTTTTGTATAATTTTGGATTTTGTATAACTCTTGCCAATTGTATGGAATCCAATGGGAGAGTCAATCGACACCTCTTCTAGTCCGAACTTTTATCTTTTGTACGAGGTGTCGATTGACTCTCCCATTGGACGTTCGACGGTTCGTTGATTGGTCCTTTGGGGGAGAGTCAACGGCCCCTCTTTTTCTTATCAACAGCTTGCTTTGTTTTTTCCCTATTTTGCGTTGAATAATGATCTCAAAGAGATCGAAATACGTATTCGCTCATTAAAACGTTTGTGGACAAGAGGTTCGTCTTTTTTGCATCATGTCTTTATCCACAGTATATTCCCACTTCTCATCCCACTTCTCATTTTCACAGTCTGTTTTCACCAATCCATTTATATGGGACAGAGTACGAACAAGTACGTTCGTGAGATAGCCGGAATAGGTAGGTGGTCTAATGGCACGTGCTTTAATGGTATCATTATGATATCCCCTTAAACATTTCCTATAACCAGATGTGGCATGTAATATCATCTATATACTAAAACTCTTGCGTGTATTTATTTATTTATTTATTTATTTATTTATTTATTTATTTATTTATCTGTAATTCTATCTCCTCCTAGACGGTTTGAGCTTACGACTTGAAATTTTCAGGGCAGGCTTATCAATAAAGGACCTGCTCTCTCGCCAAAAATCAGTCCCCTACGACCCCCCCCCCTTCCCCACTTTCTGGGTTTTTTTTTGTAATTCCCCTCAACAGATGGCGCGGGCGGGCGAAGCCGCGGGTAACAACTAGTATCAAATAAATTGTCACAACATACAGTATCATGAATGAATATATAAGAGTAAATAGTGATAGCAGATATTGGTCTAATGACACGTGTACGTGCAAGGATCTCTCATGAATGAATATAACGCGTAAATAATGATAGTATGAATTGTTTAGTAGTACGTGTTTTATTGGTACCAAATGGTACCATTGGAACTTTCAATGCTAATATATGACATGTAATATATCAAACAACTCGTAATAACGTGCCATGAGTGAATATAACAAGTAAATAATGTTAATGGTATTGGTTTAGTAGCACGTGCCCTAATGGTGCCATATGATACCATATGGTACCATTGGAACTTTCAATGCTAAGATATGGCATGAAATATATGAAACAACTCGTAATAACGTGCCATGAGTGAATATAACGAGTAAATAATGATAATGCTTATTGGTTTAGTAGCACGTGCCCTAATGGTGCTCTATGATACCATATGGTACCATTGGAACTTTCAATGCTAAGATATGGCATGTAATATATCAAACAACTCGTAATAACGTGCCATGAGTGAATATAACGAGTAAATAATGATACTGCTTATTGGTTTAGTAGCACGTGCCCTAATGGTGCCATATGATGCATTATGGTACCCTAATGGTGCCATATGATGCCATATGGTACCATTGGAACTTTCAATGCTAAGATATGGCATGTAATATATCAAACAACTCGTAACAATGTGCCATGTGTGAATATCATGTGTAAATAATGATAACGATTATTGGTTTAGTAGCACGTGCCCTAATGGTACAATATAATTTTGTTAGAACTTTCAATGTTAAGATACGGCGTGTAATATATCAACCAACTCCTTACGTGTTATTAGATCTATTGTTATCAGTATCAAGAGCATAATGCTGTTAGGCTTAATGGTATCTAAAACTCATTTCTCTTATACTATTGCTAATTAATAGTCGTTAATTGCTTGCTTCAATAGTAGATGAAAACGTAGAAACACTTTAGTAATTTAATATGAAAAAAATAATAAATGCTTACACATATCGCTTCAGCATTTGAGGCTCGCTTCGTTTAACATTAAGTGGGAATTCTTACAAATTAAAGAACTTTTATTTATTTAAATGTATGAGGAACTTCACTCTCCATTTACCTTTCAGTTCTTCAAGTTTATTCGTTTAAATTCTCTCTATACATTAGCTTATTTAAATAGTAATTTACAATTTACTTTTCATATTTATTTATTTACTCTCAAATATTTTAAAATGTTGATTAATTCCATATATCCATGTACGATGCTGGAACACGAAAATGTGCTCCCTTTATCCGCTTTGCCGGTAAAATCATTCTTGTTAATTTTTTAAAATTAATTTTCGCCTATGAATTTCAGAATATTATTATTTTGCCGCCATTTTATTTTAGCAACGATTTTGCCACCAGGTGGCGCTTCAACTGGTTTTGGTGTCCCCTGATAGGGGACTGACGCATGGGAGGTATTTGTGTGCGACCGTTGACGTCACATCCTCTCCCATGCATCAGCTCCCCACCAGTTTACACCTCCGCCCTTCCCCCCCCCCTTTTTTTATTGTTTTTGCTTCATTTTTATTCATTTTTTCATTCTGTTTTTAAATTTTTTATTCATTTATTTTTATTTTTTTTCGCTGGGGTGTTTCCACTTAGTCCGAGGTCCTCTCGTACATCTCTTCTGTCTCGTCGTCGTCCTCATCAGCTGTCTTGGTGTCGTATCCAGTGGCGTATGGTTTTCGTTGATGGTCCGTAAAATGCTCCACCTTAATCATAGTTGCTGATAAATATGCAGCACTCGGTGTTTCATAATGTGGTCTGCTGGGCCCATTGTGGAAAACGGGAATCAGCCATTCGTTTTCTGACATCGAACGGAGCAGTGTTTTGGCATTCGTGACGTCCAAGCCAAGAAAACGGCTTAATACACGGTAGTGCATGCCTCCGTACGCATAAAAGTGTACCCGTAAAAATGTTCCTCCTCCCGCGTAACGTGTAATCGATTGCTTTGAGGCGACCTCAATCGACCTCCTCAGGCAGTAAAATTGTGTAGTGGCCCTGTAGTGGCCCTTCAAACGATGTTTGAAGGACACTGTTTTATATCGCATCTAATATGTGGAATCGAAAAGGATTATGATGGTTATGATAATATCATTGGTGATACAGATTGCTTCGGGATTCTTGGTGATACGGACATAAATGATATTAGAGTGTCCTTAAAGGAGAAGTGTAGATCATTGAATTCGGAACATCACCTAATGTCGTAGATGATCAGGGTCTAGTACACATATCTTTTGTAAAGTAATTTTATCGATGCATATTCCTTCAGTGTGCTAATGGAATACCGGTATATCGAAGATGCCAGGAATAATTAGGTAACCTATCGCGACACTATCTTTGATTAGAATTCGATGTCGAAGGAGAAGTGATTCTACATGCGTAGGAGTTGTAATATATATCGTATGTCGGTACGATCTTTAAGGTCTTTTCCGCTCTCTTTAAGGGTTTTGTCCGTGTGACGTCAATGGTCTCGTTGAAGAGAACATAGAGGGTGTTTCTAAATTATTACCCGTATTATACATGTTTAATACTCAAAAACATTTACATATTTTAACGTGATTTTTTTATTCACAAGAAAAACTCAAAAAATCTTAGCCTCGCGTGAGTTGATAATGAAACACGCGGTTACCATTGTTGGCGCGTTGTACCATTTTTCGCAAGACGCAGTAAACAATGGCGAATGTTCAAGAAAAAGCTCAATGCGTATTACGGCTTGCCGAATTTAAGTCAATGATATATAGTTTCAAAACAAAGTTTAAAAAAGTTCCTCCAAATCATAGGTCAATTAAGCTACGGCATGAAAAATTTTTAAACACAGGCAGCCTGTTACACAAAAAGGGTGCTGGCAGACCGTCAGCGACACCACAGAGTAGAAAAGGTCAGGGAGGCGTTCGATCGTAGTCCCCGTAAATCACTTCGCCAAGCGGCTCGTCAACAGGATATGCCAATGAAATCCGTACATAAAATAGTGAAGCACCGCCTTCGTGTTACACCCTACAAAATCCAGATGATGCATAAACTGAAGCCCGATGACCGACCGAAGCGCAAGAAGTTTGCTGAGGATATGCTCCAAAAAATCGACAATGAACCCACCTTCCTTGAGGACATTTTGTTTTCTGATGAGGGAACATTCCATATTTCCGGATCAGTAAATCGACACAACTCCCGCATTTGGGGCTCACAAAATCCCCACGTTCTAAGGGAGCATATACGCGACAGCCCAAAGGTTAATGTTTGGTGCGGTTTAATACATGATCGAGTAATCGGACCTTTCATTTTCGCAGAAGACACCATTATCGCTGCAACCTACCTAGATATGCTGGAGAACTACCTGATTCCACAGGTGGAAGACTGCAGCCCAACATAATCTACTAACAAGATAGAGCACCTCCTCCTGCAAGTTAGGCACTGCCTTGATACGAACTTTCCAGGCAATCCCTTGACCCTCTCTTTCACCTGATGCGAACCCTCTGGATTTTTTCTTCTGGGGATATGTGAAAGAGAGTGTACAAGACCAACGTTGATGACATTGAAACTCTCAAGAACAGAATAATTGAAACAATCGCTGAAATCATCCCCGAAATGCTAGCCCGAACATGGGAAGAAATCGAATATCGCTTTGATGTCCTTCACGCCTTAAATGGGGTGGACTTTTTGAGTTTTTCTTTGTGAATAAAAAATCACGTTAAAATCTGTAATAGTTTTTGAGTAATAAACATGTATAATACGGGAGATAATTTAGAAACACTCTGTATATAAGCTCACAATGTCCAACGAGATTAATCTAAATGGTCGTTAAACTCAAAATTTTGAAGTTACTTGAGTAGAATAGAGCAGATTATTATCTTAATTTGTTGGCCTTGGGATAGTATTTTTTCAACTCTGCTTAGATATGTGTAAGACGAAGGGCCTTGGCAGTTGACGACCAGAGGGATAAGGTAACACGATATTATTTTCTTTTTCTTCTTCTGTTATTTCTTTCTCCTATTCTTTAACAAACCTACACGGGAACAGTTCAGGATTTTTTCCTGAGTTTTTATAATATTAAAACAAAAATTTATGGTTAGATTATCTTTAATATTTAATTTTATTGATGACCAGCAGAGGTGCCCGGCGTTGCCCGGGATAAATACACTTATACCTAAAGAGAACAATCTCAAAAAATTAAATTATAACTTCCAATTGGTTAAATAATAACTCAATCAATACAACACAGAGCAAAGGGACTATCCATTCTACGAAAAATACGAAAATCAGGAAGTCTAGATGATATACCGGGACTTTATCTAAACACTTCTTGAATTACCTCGCCACTGCGAAGTATCACCAGATACTATAGACTCAAGTTTTTCTTGCCCTTGACATAGAAGCTCTTGCTCTATTCGAAACTCCCGTTGTTCAGATGTTTCAAATGCCCGTATAGCTTGTTCTGTTTTAGTTGCAGAGTTTCTCTGACCAATACTCGTTCTTTCTTTTTCCTTTCCAGACACATAAATTTTTGCAGTCGTCTGAACACGCCTTATCAATAGACGCTGCCTTATTAATGTTCTGTCAATGCATCATCATTTTATTCTCATTATCAATAATTCTGGGAAACGAACGTTCAGTCTTCGCATTATCAGCATCTCAGTTTCCAAAATATACACATTCCCACATAATATAGTCAAAATGTATTTTTATGAAATGTTTGGATCTGCTGTGCTACCAAATAAGCTAGGTGATAACCCCGGCGTGGCTCGGATTTTTTTGATTAAATTTTGCAATATCTTAAAAATAAACACAGCAAACGCTTAGAATTAATACAGTAAAAATTCTTAATGAAAATTCGAAAAAAAATTTTTAAAAGCTCACAATGGATGGACCTCTCCAAGGATGCCACTGTTAGTCTAAATAATTTCTTATTCACGTAATGTTACTTTAGATGTACACTTGATATTGTTGCAATTCCCAATCTTCTCTCGATGTCTTGAAGCAAAATTTGGCCATTCATCACTTTTTGTAGTCTAGCGGTCGCCTATTCTTCTATTTACTTGCTTACCATTTGCTCAATACAGAACTCAATAAGGAGTGCTTCCTCTGTCGTCTTTTCACTCTTTCTCAATAGTCGGCTAACTCTCCATTATCTCCAGTTACTGATCATTTTTAAAGACTTTCAAGAAATTGTTAAGTACTAAGAACTCTCTTTTCTAAGAAAAGCCTGAATAACAGGAATTCTATGCATTGTTACAAATTGAAACTTATTTATATCGCACAAACTTTGCCTTGCATTGTTAGTCATGATATATATTGTTGGTCCGTGCAGAGTGTTGGTGCATTGCGTGTTTACACCATTGTTGATACCTATTGTTGCAAAAACTTTTACTTGCATTGTTGGTCATGAGATATATATTGTTGGTCCGTGCAGAGTGTTTGTGAATTGCGTGTTGATACCATTGTTGATAAGTATTGTTGCACAAACTTTGCCGTCTTCTCAATAGTCGGCTAACTCTCCATTATCTCCAGTTACTGATCATTTTTAAATATTTTCAAGAAATTGTTAAGTACTAAGAACTCTCTTTTCTAAGAAAAGCCTGATCATTGCACCAATGTTGCCTTTCATTGTTGGTCATGAGATATAAATCGTTGGTCTGTGCTGAGTGTTCGAGAATTGCGTGTTGATACCATGTTTCTCATTAATATACCCTGTCATAACCATGAATATCGATTTTTAATCGATAATTATTATTTTTCCGAAATCTGAGGTAGACAGTGAACTTCCTCATGCTTTGAAGGTTAAGTATGCAAAATTTCATCAAGATCGGAATAACACTGTAGATTTGCGTAAGAAACAAACAAACAAACAAACCCACAAACAAACATCCTTCTTTATTTAGATAGAAAGACTAGCAGAGGACCCGGCGTTGCCCGGGATAATTACGCTTGTAGGTAAACACACACACACAAACACAAAGAAATACACACACTTTTCCCAATCGTCTGAACGCTTGTAAGGGAGCTGAAGGAAGACACGTGTACCTTTTTTGCCTCATCGAGAGAGACTGCCTTATCTATATCGTCTATTATATCCATTTCCTGTTCATTGTTAATAATTCTTGGAAACGAACGTTCTGTCATTGCATCATCATTTTATGTTCATTGTTATAATTCTTTGAATAATTTTGTGCTCGTTGTTATTGGTGAATTGCGCATTGAGACCATTGTTGATGCGAATACGACGGGCCTATTGTTGCACAAACTTTGCCTTACATTGCTGTTCATGAGATATCTGTTGCTGGTCCAAGCGTTGGTGCATTGCATGTTGACACTATTATTGATACCTATTGTTGCACAAATTTTGCCTTGCATTGTTGGTCATGAGATATTTCTCATTAATATGCCCTGCATAACCATGAATATCGATTTTTTATCAATAAATATTATTTTTTTGAAATCTGAACTAGACAGTGGCCTTCCTCATGCTTTGAAGGTCAAGTATGCAAAATTTCATCAAGATCGGAATAAAACTGTAGATTTGTATAAAAAACAAACAAACCCAGAAACAAACAAACAGACCCACAAACAACCTTCTTTTAAAAAAACTAACAAACAAACCGCTTTCAACATTTTTATCTTCATAAAGCAAAGTGTTCACAATTCTTACTAATTTTCTGTTTTTTTTGTTTGTGTGTGTGTGTGTTTGTCTTATTGAGGCGTCATATTCGTTGATCACTTGGCAAAGCCATCGTCGAGAGCGGAGTTGTAATCGTTGTTATTGTTGAGTTCAGACATTCTTTGCTATATTTTGTCTTCAGAAGTCAGATGAAGAAGTTACATCGTGTGATTTTCTCAGACCATGCTTTTTTTTTGTTTATTCTGTTCATAAATATTTCTGGAAACGCGATGAGCGAAAGAGATTCCACACCTATAAATCAACGAACTCTCTGTCAGGCTATTTTGATAAAGGGTATACACTGAGTTAGCAAAACTCATGGGATAGCAAGCACATTGATTGATGGGCATGGCTCACGAATTCACAGGGGTAACGGATTCTGGGAATGGACCATTAGACGTTGTGGGAAGAGCTTGGATAAGTATGATAGTAGGTGCTCGACGCATGGGATGTTCCATTTCGGCAGTGGTGCAGGAATTTGGCTTTCCCCGCTCAACTGTCTCCAGGGTGTATCGGGAATGGCTGGATGAAGGCATCACAGTCCACAACAGGCACCATACCGGGCGTCCAGCTGCCCTGAATGATCGTGACCGGCGACACCTGGGACGAATGATTCAGAGAGACAGGAGCGCAACAGTGCAGCAAATCACAGACCAGTTCAATACTGGCCGCACTAGAAACGTCTCTCGGTGGACAATCCGTCGGAATCTGCATGCCCTCGGGTTTGGCAGCCGTCGCCCTACACGGGTGCCAATGCTTACCCAGAGTCATCGGACACTCCGGCGTGCATTTGCCACCAACCATCTTGGCTGGACTCTGCAACAGTGGCTTAACGTCATATGGTCAGATGGGTCACGATATCAACTGTACCACGCTGATGGGAGGCACCGTGTGTGGCGCAAACTTCACGAAACGATGGATCCCGCATGCCAACAGGTGGTGGTGCAGGGTGGTGGGGCGTCAGTGATGGTCTGGGGTGCATTTTCCTGGTTTGGAATGGGCCCTCTGGTTATCCTGGACCAAACGTTGAATGGTCCACGGTATCGTCAACTCATCGGAGACCATCTGCACCCGTTTTTGACATTTCAACTCCCTGACGACGTAGCAGTCTTTCAAGATGACAATGCTCCACCACATCGCTCCAATGTCGTCCGCGAATGGTTCGAGGAGCATGCAGGAGAGGTCCAACGACTGAGCTGGCCATCCCGGAGCCCTGACATGAATCCCATCGAGCATATCTGGGATGCTGTTGAAGTCAGGCTCCGGGCACTGGATCATCCGCCCACGAACGGGCAGCAACTATCTTCGGCTCTGCAGACTATCTGGTGTCAACTGCCTCCAGAAGTGTACCAGGGACTTGGAGACTCACTACCACGCCGTATTGCTGCACTCCACAGGGCCAGAGGTGGCCCGACCAGATATTAAGTAATTATCCCATGAGTTTTGCTAACTTAGTGTAGAATGAATACGTTTTCCACTTGGTATTGATGAAGAAATCACAATGCGTACTGTTATCCATTTAAACTGGTCGACGATACTA
This sequence comes from Rhysida immarginata, assembly GCA_023313115.1. Taxonomy (NCBI): domain Eukaryota; kingdom Metazoa; phylum Arthropoda; class Chilopoda; order Scolopendromorpha; family Scolopendridae; genus Rhysida; species Rhysida immarginata. The sequence goes on along the minus strand of JAHWFO010076482.1, from coordinate 249,622 downwards.
GCTCACTACCAGCGATGGAAATAACGTTCCTAGTCCTCTTTGTCGTTAGGAAATGTTCTTCCCATTAAGTTTTAATGATAGCAAATAGTTATTATAAATTAATAAAAATCATCATTATTATGAAATTTATTACACTCTTTATCACAATTGTATATTGTGATCGCGTCTTCTGTTCGATCACTTGCGATCGGCATGACTATAGTTAACAATTTGAAAGGATATTAGCTGAGAGGACAAAGTCACAGTCGGAGATGATAGGTTCCTGGATACATAAGAGATAATCAGGTATCACGGTTCAGATTTGTAAGTTGCACTTTTAGAACAGGGTAGTTTTAATAAAGTTATTATATTTTCAAATTCCACTGCAGAATGCAAACTCTAAGCACTATCAACGTCGCATCTTCAGAGTCGGATCTCACACTGCGCCTCAAAAAATGACATGAAAGTTTTTAAGTACATTAAGAAATACGTATATTATACAGGGTGTTTCAAAATTATGTACAATAAATTTAGTGACATATTCTTCAGGTCAAAAGAAGACGAAAATGTTCTATAGCACTTTGTCTGGAAACGATTTATTTACGCGATACAGCCAACTTACAGGAATTGTTAAACCCGTGGCTCCAAATTACAGGAATTGTTCAAAGTGCCCGACCGTATGATGTCATGGAAGAGTTCGTCGCCAGCATTACGAACGGTTTGGCATGCATTTTCAATTCGTTGTCGCAGATCCATAATGTTAGGAACTTCTGCGCTGTAGACGATCGTTTTCACATGATCCCACAGAAAAAAGTCCAAGGGATTAAGGTCGGGTGATCTTGCAGGCCAGGCTACCGGTCCACCTCGACCTATCCACCGTTTCGTGTATGCAGCATTAAGGTGTGCTCGCACAACATGGCTGAAATGTGCCGGAGCGCTATCATGCATGAACCACTTGTTAGATCTTATCAAAAGAGGAACATCTTCCAGTAATTCTGGCAATGCATTCTGCAGAAACAAAAGATACGTTCGCCCAGTCAATCGTGGCGGCAACACATAAAGGCCAATTAAGTTATTTCCGACAATTCCACACCAAATGTTCACGGAGAAACGCTCTTGATGCGCTCGAGCTCTGGTAACATGCGGGTTAGCATCTGCCCAAAGGTGCTGGTTGTGAGAATTTACGATTTCTGTCCGGGTGAAGGTTGCTTCGTCCGTGAAAAGTATCTGGTTGAGACAACTAGGGTCTGCAGCATGACGACGTTGTATCCATTGGCAAAATCGTTGTCGGTGTGGATAGTCCGACCTGGAACCAGTTGCAGGTGGTATGGATGCGAAAGCTGACGGTGAAGAATGCGCCAAAAAGATGAGTGCGGAATGTGTACCATGGAAGAAATACGACGGGTGCTTGTCTGTGGTTCATCATGTATGATGTCAATTATCACATCCTCCTCATCCGGAGAATGTGCTACAGGCCGCCCTTGTCCTGTTTGACGGCCAAAGGAACCACGCTCCCTGAAATGTCTGTCGACAGATACAAATGTTCGGTTATTTGGCAAACGTCTATTCGGAAAGCGTTCTTGGTAGAGTCTTCTTGCTTCCACAGCATTTCCGTCCGCAAGACCATACATTAGGTGCATGTCAGTGTATTCTGCACTGGAATACGTGTACATGACTTTTTTTTACGTAAATCGTAATGCGTATGTCAAAGCACGCAAACGTTCTGAAATTGATATTCCTAGTGGATGTACAGTAGTGAAACTACAGTAATGGAAACAACCGTACACAACTAATGGAACAACCCTAAAGTAGGTTTAAATGGAACAAACCACTCAACCTAGTGTTGGGTCGAAACGCTGGAACTGCTAAAATATCGTCCGCTAACTACCGTGCTTCCCTACTGTATCATATTGGATTACTCGCAAACAAATCGTTTCCAGAGAAAGTGCTATAGAACATTTTCGTCTTCTTTTGACCTGAAGAATATGTCACTAAATTTATTGTACATAATTTTGAAACACCCTGTATTACTATTTCCAAATTTTTTTGCTTTCATTTGTTTACAGAGCGTTTTTGCTTAGAATTATATTGAACCTTTATAGTGCAAAATCTATAGAATCAATCAAATAAAGATTTTCTAGAAAAATGACTCTAAAAATTTACTGGGAGGAAAAACACAATCGTAATTATTCTTTATCCCTCATCTTACCGTAAACTCTCACGTTGCAATGTAAAATTGATTACATGGGTAAAAAAATTCTCAACAGAGCTCTTAATCTTTCTAAGAAAGCAACATGTACTATATTCTCAAAGTTACTTTTTCTTTTTCATTTTCAGGCACTTAATAAAAAGTCTGATCTTTGCCCAATCATTTTTCTTCCCACAGGAAAAAGCGTATTTAAATTCAGATTAATTTATAACATTCGACATTTGTATTTTCTGCATTCTTAGTTTCGAAATTCAATTTTATATCCTATAGGCTATAGCTCTACAATCTGAATGTTTAAAATTGTAATTTTGAAAACTGTTTCTATTTAAAATGTATGTATATAAATGATATGACTTTACTTAAATTTCGGTTGGCTATTTCCCGGTTTTCTTAAGGCAAGAACTATTAGTTTTAATATCTATTTATGATCTTTTTGAGAATTTTAGTATCTTGGAGAAAAAAATCTAAACATTTCTTTCCTAGAAAAGCGCAAGCGGTTATCAGCAAAAGGGACCAGCGACGAACTAACAGAGGCTGCGGTTGCTGGGCAACCGAAATTCATCTCGATATGATTGCTGATAAAATAAAAAAGAGAAGAAGCTCTTTTCTGCAAAAAAGTTTTCCAGCGTGTTCTTTATCGATAAAGCTATCATCCAACGTGCAAGTAGCTAACAGCAATGAAATCATCGCAGAATTTTATTTCCGACATATTATTGAATATCAAGATTTTACATCTTCATAAATTTTTTTTATAGCTTTTGCGTAATGCTTTTCATTAATATATACCTTATTATATTAATGAAATAGGTTAAGAATTTCATCTTTTTTGTTTAGAAATTTTTAAAGAATAATGAATTTCTTTACTACGTTACAAGTTTTTCTAGAATTTTTTCAAAGTCTTACAATATATTATTTTTATTTTACAACAGCCATTGGTAACCTGCATAAAAATATTAAAATATATGATGCATTTATAATTATCACGCAATCTTACGTATATCATTAGCAAAAAACTTACAGTGATGGAAAACGGATATGGAGGAAAACTGTAAAGAAATAAACTATATTAAGATTAAGATATGTAAGAATCATCGTACGAGAACTGTGTACCGCTTTATAAATTCACATTTTGTTGGATACACTAACAAGGAGAACCTGAGTACTCTGACTCACCGATTTTGATAAAAAAAAAATTTGCACGTGTAGCTTTCACCAAATTAAACATACATGCAAAGCCATTCATCGCACTTCTCAAAATTTTCCGAGAAAAAAATTCATAAAGTTTGTTATAATTAACTACACTTTATAAATATTCTAATTGTAGCAGATATTTTTATAGTGTTCAGGTAGTCTAGTGGTAAAACGCATGCCTTCTGTTTTGCAGGTACGGGTTCAAATCACGCCTTCGATAATTTTTTTTTTTCTCTTCGTAAATTTTTTTTAACATGTATGGGAATGTGTAATTCATTTACTAAATATATTTCCGATTTTCCAATTTGCTACCATCATTTTTTATAAAATCCATATACGAATTATAATTAATAATCCAATGTGATAAACGAGCATTTAATGAAAAAAGATGCTATCCATGTTTAATTAAGCTATCCACGTTTAATTATTTTTATAAATTTTGTAATTTTTGAGATGATATTTAACTCACACAAAAGATTATATAATTATTGCACCATGTACTTACTATTAAATATAATGCATCATATTGGTATCTATAATTTATCAATCACCCTTCATTAACATTTTTAACTAGCACATTAGCCAACAAATTTCAATTTCCTATTTCTAGGAGCAAAAGTTTGTTATGAACGGAATTAACTATTACTCCTGTCTTTAAGTACACATGAATTATAACTTATTTTGTGATTTTTTTAAAAAAGGAAATAAATAAAATTTGTAACAACCTTTCAATTTATGTAAAAAATAACCTTAGCAAATCGAAATTTTATACAGTATTATGATAAAAGGAGAAACTTTTTAGCCACAACATATTAAGAGTATTTTCTTTTCCTTTATCATTATAATTATCCACATAATCTTTTTTCGTTGGTTTTAAAACATCAGTGCCATTATAAATTTCCCAGTTTATTTGGTTTTTTGTTTTCTTACCGATTATTTTGAAATTTTAGATTATGTTTAATTATAATAATTCTTATATGCATTTTATAAAAAAAATGATGGTAGAAAATTGGAAATTTTGAAATATATTTAGTAAATGAATTACACATTCCCATACATGTTAAAAAAATTTACGAAGAGAAAATTAAATTATTGGAGGCGAGATTTGAACCCGTACCTGCAAAACAGAAGGCGCGCGCTTTACTACTAGACCACCTGAACACGAAAAAAATCTATGCTACAATAAGGATATTTATAAAGTGTAGTCAATTATAACGAAATTCAGGAATTTTTTTCTCGGAAAATTTTGAGAAGTGCGTCGAATGCGAATGGCTTTGCATGTATGTTTAATTTGGTGAAACCTACACATGCAATTTTTTTTTTATCAAAATCGATGAGTCAGAGTACTCGGATTCTCCTTGTAAGACATAATTTTATTTTTTCTTTTACGCATATAAAATTTATGAAATTTATGGCATGAAATTTCAGATAGTATGATATAAGAACATAGACTCATGGTTGACCGGTATTTCTACGAATGCAATACTGCAATCGTTAGGCGACCGAGATTTCTTCAAATACGATAGTCAGTTAGGTAGGCTTACTGTTGGATTCACTGAAGACATAAATTTGTGGAAAACATTGTTCAGTCTCAACACTTTTGCTTAAAATACTCTTTATTCAAACGCTTTTCGAATACCGTCATATTTTAATGGTTTAAATGTTTAATGGATTAAATGTTTTAGGAGTCTCTTAAAACAAATCTGATCATTTTCGCGTGATGTTTTCAAAATTGAAGGAATTTCCCCGCCGCCATATGCACGAAAAAGTGCGCATAAAAGAAGAGAATAGAGAAGAGCTAAGGTTTCTATATTGTAAGAAATCAAATTCAAATCTTAAAATCATAACAATTCAGATCCAATTTTACAATCCGCAGACTATGCATAGGACCTATACAGGGTCGGGACACATTAATATGACCACCTCGCCTCGAACATGTTGGAACGTCTCATGGTATGCAGATGAAAAAATCATTGCATATCATTAAAAGCTGACAACAGCAGACGTGTAGTAGCATCCGTTAACACAGCAATTGTCGCCGTCATGGGCAGAGCAAGTGACGTGTCGGATCTCCAAAAGGGGATGATCATTGGCTATCGGGCCAAGGGTGGCAGAATTTCAGAAACGGCCACGTTTGTGAACTGCTCTAGGGCTGCCGTTGTGAAGGAGTACCGCCATTGGACGAACCAGACAGTTTCGAGCAACCGAAGAGGTAACTGTGGGGGCCCGCGGGCCATCGATCCTACAGGCGAGCGTCGGTTACGATGCCTGGCCAAGACCAATGGGCCGACCACTGTTGAGCAACCGACACAGCAAATGAACAGTGGGGCCACTAGGCGTGTCAGCACCAAGACAGTGCAACGATCCCTCTTGAGGTTGGGGCTCCGGAGGAGGTGTATGGTAACAGCACCCATGTTGACGCCTGTGCATCGCCGAAAACGCCTCCAATTCGCAATGAGCTATCGCCATTGGACCTCGGCCGAGTGGCAAAGGGTTGCTTTCTCTGACGAGTCGCGAGTTTCTGGTGAACAGAGTGGACGGACGATGGAGAATTCGCCGGGAAGCATCTGAGAACAAGCATCCCGACACCGTCGTTGGCAGACGACAGGCTGGTGGGGGAGGTGTGACTGTTTGGGGGATATTTTCATGGTGTGGTCTAAATCCACTGATACTGCTGGATGCCGTTCGTTACTTGACGATCGTCGCAGACCAGGTACACCCCTTCATGTCGACAGTGTTTCCTCAGGGTGATGGCACCTTCCAACAGGACAATCCTCCCTGGCATACTGCAAAATTATCTACGACTGGTTCGAGGAGCATGAGGATGAATTCAAGCTGCTCCCATGGCCACCAAACTCCCCGGACCTCAACTCCATTGAACATTTATGGGACCATCTCGATCGCCATGTCCACAAGCTGGACCCTCCACCACGCACGATGATGGAATTACGGGATGCACTGATCGCCGAATGGTCTCAGATACCTGCAACCACCCTCCGAGGACTTATTGACTCTCTGCCACGTCGACTAGCTGCTGCGCTTGCCACCAAAGGTGGATATTTCGGATGCTAGCAGGTGGTCATATTAATGTGTCCCGACCCTGTATTTGATGGACCAATTCAGGCATGAAATAGAAACGAGAAATTTGACAGAATGATCAAGAAAATCGGCAAACTAAAACCGAACGTAAATAAGATATAATTTTATCCTTCCGCAATAACGTAATTAATTTTACTAATATCGACTGTCACAGTAAAGAAATGAAACTCCTCAACAAACGTTTAAAACATAACGTTCACTCTAAATTAACACAAGATAATACTGAAAATTTCGCTATAGAAGATGAATTGCCTTATTGTTCCTTGCTTTTTAAGACTGTAATAAAGCCACAGCAGAAGCAGAGCTACAAATTAACAAAATTCCGTAAACGACGATCCGCGATCCGTTCCGACCGAATTCAAAACAGCTAAGTTCATCGAAAGGAAGCTTGCAGAATCACAAGCTAAAACATCAGTTATAAAGGCATTGCCTCCATAATCAATAACAGTAATGATTTAAAAATAAAATAAAAATGTTGGGGTTTTTTGAATAAATGCTGCGTTTTATTGCAAATTTAAATCCGGCGCTCTTACTGGGATACACTTTATTTTCGGCCGTGCAGTATTCCTTAAAAAAACAATAAAAATTGAAATTTTTTTCATAAGTTTTTCGTATATAACATGCAGGGTTTTCAACGCAATGCAAAGCCATTTTTAGAAAACATGACAAACTAAAGTAGAAACACACAATATGAAAAAAGTATATAAAAATATAAAATATTTTTCTAAATAATGCTTAACTGCGCATGCGTAAGCGTTATCAAAATATCGTTTGCATAATTTATTAGCCAAATGCATAGAGCTGCACTTATAAAAAGCCCAAGTAAATAGCGTGAAAATTCAGAAAGATATCGTAGATAAAATGAGCTGAATTTCAGATGCTCTCAAAAATAAACAAAACGTTAAGGGGTTTTCTCCAAATTTATATTTTCGGACCGGACACCAGTATCAACTTCTACCGGGTGGCGCAAAAAAGATGTCAGAAAGGTTTTGTCCACTACGACATAATATGAGGTTACAGACTCTTGTTATCATATTTATGCTATAACAGACATCCTGAAATTTAATGCAGAAGGTTTTCAAAGTGATTTTCATCTGCTGCAATCAGTGAGTAGAGCCTTGAACTGAATTCCGTGATGACTCTGAAGAACCTCATTTTCGACTGCATGAATTCTCTGGAAATGTAATGAGAGGTATCAGTGAGTGAGCTGTAGAATGTTCAGAACTGCAAAAGAACAGAATCACGAGGAAAATCATTTACGGCGTACGATTAAACCACATTGGACAAACTTTCCAACACCTTTTTTGCGCCACCCGGAATGGGGAAGTTGCAAGAAAATTTTAAAATATTTAGTATTCGTTATCAATATCAAAGAATAGTAAATCGTGTATGAAAAAAATTTATTGTTGTTTTTTAAAAAAATGATAAAGTTGACACCACAAGAAAACGGCTTCATAGCCTGTGAGCAATATGATGTCACCTGCCTGCTCCCCACTATCAACGACAATGGTTAAAGCCTTGAGATGGAGCTCACGCACACATAAAAAAATAGCGTTTGATGGAAAGTGACGTCAGATATCTTTTTCGTTGGCAGGCGTGGTTTCACGTTTTTAGCGCTAATTTTAATAGGTTTATTTAATTTTTCTAATAAATTTAACAACGATTTCGTATTCAGCATAACACAATCTGTATGAAACAGTGCTTTAATTTGTAAAAAATTTCCTGCAACTTCCCCATTCAGTTCAAGACTCTACACACGGATTGCAGCAGATGGAAATCACTTTGAAAACCTTCTGCATTAAATTTCAGGATGTCTGTTATAGCGTAAATATGATAACAAGAGTCTATAACCTTATATTACAATACGTCGTAGTAGACAAAATTTTTCAGAATAGGGCGGGCAGCTTTTTAAATGTAAAGCGATAATGATAATAATAATAAACCATTAAGGAATGACATAACCAAGTACCGAAAGGTTAAACTTAAACCATTCGCGGAACTATATTTTTAAACAGCCCTATGTTAACATTGTCAGTTTCTAATGGGCCACGAATGTATCTTTGAACCACTTTCGACTATCATTAATTTTATGTTATGTTCATTCATGACATATCATTCCAATTCGTTTGATATATCACATGCCATATTTTAGCATTGAAAGTTCCAATGAACCATCATGGTTCCACTAAACCAGGTTCCTTGAAACCAATTTTGAACTATCATTTATTTTATGTTATATTCATTCATGACATCTCATTCCAAGTCGTTTGATATATTACATGCAAAGTTTTAGCATTAAAAGTTCCAATAAACCATAGTGGTTCCACTAAAAGAGGTTCCTTGAAATCAATTTCGACTATCATTAATTTTACGTTATATTCATTCATTACAACTCATTCCAAGTCGTTTGATATATTACGTGCTATATTTTAGAATTGAAAGTTCCAATGTGTCATAATGGTTCTACTAAACCAGGTTTCTAGAAAACAATCTCGACTACCATTAGTTTTAGTTTATATTCATTCTTGACACATCATTCCAAGTCTTTGATATATTACATGACATATTTTAGCACTGAATATTTTTGAGGGTGTAATAAGAGTATTATTAGAGCACGTGTCATTGTTTCGATTTCAACCATTTTCAAAATGGTTCATTCCGGGAACCTTATTTATTAATTGGCGAAAATAGTAATTCATGTCCGCTTCTATCTCGTCATTACGATTTGTTTGATATATTATTTAATATATCTCTCCGTTGAAAATTACTAAATGGGGTCGTAAAAGTACCATTTGTGCACGTGCTATTGAACAGATTTAGATAATATTTGTGACTGATTCGTGCCATGTACCATATTCATCGACTGACGAAAATAATAATGAAAACATGCATCTATCTCGTCATTACGATTTGTTTGATATATTACTCAATATATCTTCCCATTGAAAATTGCTAGGCGGGAAAATAGAGGTACCGTTTGTGCACGTACCAATAAACCGATTTAGATAATATTTGTAACTGGTTCGTGCCATGAACCATATTCATCGACTGACGAAAACATATTTTGAAAATCTTTCATAACCTCGGAGGAATTTGAGTTAGAGACAGACAGACAGACGGACTGACAGACACGTTTCCCCACACTGATAGCATAAAGCACACTTAATAAACCATTAAGAAATGACATAACCAAGTACCGAAAGGATAAACTAAACATTCGCGGAACTATATTTTTAAACAACCCTATGGTAATTTTGCAAGTTTCTAATGGGCCATAAAGATACCATTACACCACGTACCTTTGAGCCAATGTAGACTATCATTAATTTTACGTTTTATTCATTCATGACACATCATTCCAAGTCGTTTGATATATTACACGCCAGATTTTAGCATTTAAATTCCAATGAACCCTAATGGTTCCACTAAACCAGGTTACTTGAAACCAATTTGGACCATCATTAATTTTACGTTATATTCATTCATGACACCTCATTCCAAGTCGTTTCATATATTACATGCTATATTTTAGCATTGATAGTTCCGATGAACCATAATGGTTCCACTAAACCAGGTTCCTTGAAACCAATTTGGACTATCATTAATTTTACGTTATATTAATTCATGACACATCATTCTATGTCGTTTGATATATTACATGCCACATTTAGCATTGAAAGTTCTAATGAACCATAATAGTTCCACTAAACCAGGTTCCTTGAAACCAATTTGGACTATAATTAATTTTACGTCATATTCATTCATGACACATCGTTTTCTCTCGTTTTCTTTATTTTATGTTTCTTCTGCATTTTGTAAGTTTCTTATCCCTTTATTTTATTGTTTTTATGTAAATCCTCTTGTCTTCGGACAACCGGATATGTTCTCTTTTCGGCCCGCGTTAAACGCACCATCTCTGTACAACTTCTCTTTTATGTATCTTTTAAAAAAAATTTGTATTTATTCTATTTTAATCTACTGGCCATTACATTCTTTTTGAACTCATGGGCCCCCTTGCTTTATATCCTATTGGTTATTGTATGTATTTACGCCCATTGCTTAACTTGTACCACTGTTCTGTATATATAAAGGCTTGCATGCCTCTTGCTGTATATCCTTGACAAAGCCGGGAATAAATGGCGAAACTAGTTGGAACTCCTGATGTCCCTCTGTTATACTGTAAGGCCACCACCTGTTCAGTTCATTAATTTTACATTATATTTATTCATGATACATCATCCCATTTTGTTTGATATATTACATGCCATATCTTATCATTGAAAATTTTTGAGGGTGTCATAAGGGTACCATTAGAGCACGTGCCAACGTTTCGATTACAACCATTTTCAGAATGGTTCATTTCCTGAACAATATTTATCAGTTGGCCGAAATAGTAATTTATATTCGCTTCTATCTCTTCACTACGATATGTTTGACATATTACTAATATTTCTCTCCATTGAAAATTGCTAGGTGGGGTCGTGGAGGTACCATTTGTGCACGTACTATTGAACTGATTTAGATAATATTCATGATTGATTCGTGCCATGTACCATATTCATCGACTGACGAAAATAGTAATGAATAACCGCTTCTATCTCGTCATTGATATATTACTCAAAATATCTTCCCATTGAAAATTGCATGGCGGAAAAATAGAGGTACCATTTGTGCACGTGCCAATGAACCGATTTAGATAATATTTGTAACTTGTTCGTGCCATGAACCGTATTCATCGACTGACGAAAACAGATTTTGAAAATCTTTCAAAGTCTCGGAGGAGTTTGAGTTACAGACAGACGGACAGACAGACAGACAGACAGACAGACATACAGACAGACATACATACAGACAGACAGACAGACACATTTCCCCACAGTGATAGCATAAACCACCTTTCGGTACTTAATAAGCAAAACCTTATACCACGCTTTCAGAACTAATGTTTTAAAAAGCAATGTACTATCTTCACTTTAAAGGCAACCATTCCCCTCCGCCCCCCCCACGCCAAAAAAAAAAATGGTACGTGATACAGCAATTTAATTGCCATATTTGGAATTAGTAGTGTGAAATCTATAAGAATAAACCATTAAGGAATGACATAACCAAGTACCGAAAGGTTAAACTAAACCATTCGCGGAACCATATTTTAAACGGCCCTATGTTAATATTGTAAGTTCCTAATGAACCATAATGATCCATTAACCACGTACCTTTGAACCAATTTGGATTATCATTAAATTTACGTTAAATTCATTCATGGCACATCATTCCAAGTCGTTTGATATATTACATGCCATATTTTTAGTCTTCAGTAAAGTAAACATTTCCTTTTTGTGGAGAGTTGGCCGTAATTTCTTTACCAAGAAGCGTAACTTATGTTTACAAATGAAGTTTTCGATATGGGCAAAGAAATTTAGATGATTGTCAAGTGTGGTCCCTAAAAATTTTAAAGTATTTAACTGGTTAGGTTTCTTAGTGATAATCAATATTTTAGTTTTGTCCTTGTTGGTTGCCATACCTCTTCGTTTAAACCATAATTGTAGCTTATCTATGTCATTATTTATATGCTGATTCAGTTGTATTTCCAAAGTTTGATCATAAGTTCTTGTTAAAATTCGGTCGTCCACGAAAGCTTTCATGTTGAGATTCAAAGGAAGTTTATCTAGAGGGGCTAACAATATTGCAAACAAAACATTGCTGATAGAAGAACCTTGATGTATCCCCCGTGCGGAAGGCTGTTGAAAATTGTGATCATTAATGCTTAAACAGTTACTTCGATTATTGAAAAGGTCTCGAACTAAGTTTAGTATTTTGCCATTTATGCCGTAAGCTTCTAACTCTACGTATAACTGGTCCCTTGATATCGTATTGAAGGCCTTGGCGATATCTATCGTTACGATTACATAAGTTTTATGTTGATCAAAGGCTTCTACTGCTTCTATCACTATAGATAGCACTAAGTCTTGTGGAGAGTTATTTGGTCTCCCACCATATTGGAAACTTGGAAGGTATGTCCATAAATGATTAATCATCGATTTAAAAAGAATCTTCTCCACAAATTTATACAAAGTCGGTAATACCGAAATTGGCCTGTAGTTTTTTTGGTCATCTTTATTCCCCGCTTTAAAAATTGGACAAATTAAAGCTTGTTTCATCGAAAGGGGGAATTGGCCACTATCCCAAATCTTAGATATAAGGTGGGCCAACAGACAGTTACCATAGTAGCCCCAATTTCTAATAACCTTATAATTGAAAATGTGGTCCTTCGCGTAGTATTTTGGTTTTATATCTTTTATAGTCCAAAATATCTCTTGCGAGCGATGAGCTGGACAATGGAATTGCGTTTTATCACTATGTTGGTTCGTCTGGCATATCACGGGTAATGGCAAGTTTAATGGATTATCAATCCATATCAGGTAATCTTTAGCAAGTCCTTCTGGCAATCTGAAGTTGTCAACACTTTGCTTACTTCTCGTGAACTTCCATAAATCAAACTGATTGTTAGGAGATATGGAAGTTATCTCCCATAATTATATGCGCGTAACTATCATTTAACGTGAGTACTTTTGTTAATCGTCATTCCTTTTGGCGTCTCGAATTTTCTGTCTGTATTGCTTGTTAATTTCTTTCAGTTGTTTTGTATATCCTCTGTTCGGTTTTCAATATATTGTTTATAAAGTTTCTTATGCAATTTACTCATATGTGAGATTTCATGGTTCCACCAAAGATGATACTGCGTAACGTGAGTACTTTTGTTAATCGTCATTCCTGTATCCATCAATAGCTCCGTGAGTTCACATTTTAATATGTTAAATTTCAATTCTGGAGTATTTGCTTGTGTATATTCTGTCCAATTATGCGACTGAATAAGTTGCTTGAATTTAAACCAGTCTATGGTGTTAAAATTGTAACAATTCTTGTGATTTTTCTTGCGTAAATTCTTATCTTGAAGGGCTAAGTTCATATTCAACATAACTAAAATAGATTGGTGATCGCATTTAGGCAGTAGTGTCAAGGTCACCTCATTTACCTTTCAATTTCTTGGAATAAGAATTTGGTCGATAATCGTAGCTGTTGTCTTAGTAATTCGTGTTAGTTTATCAATTAAAGGTACAAGCTGTACTATTTCGCAAGTTTCGATAATCATCCGTCTTTCTAACGTGTGGTTTAAAAAATTCACGTTTAGATCTCCCATAATTATATGCGCGTAACTATCATCTAACGTGTGTAAAAGGTCAATTATTTTTTGTACCGGTATATATTGTGGTCGATAAAAGGTTAACAATCTAACCTGGATATTATTAAGCGTGCATTCCACAAGTAGATAGTCAAAGCCTTGAGTTGAGCCACTCCAAATGACTTGAGCTAGAAGATAGTCTTTAATTAAGAGAGCCACTCCCCCTCCACTGGTTGGTCGATTTCCTCTATAGATTGTATAAGAATCAGGGCATATGTATTTAGATTCAATGTCCATAGTCAACCATGTTTCCACTAGGGCACATATCTGGATATCTTCGGTATGAAGCCATATTTCCAGATCTGTCAGTTTGTTAAATAGTGAGCGAAAGTTAGTGTAAGCCAGCCGGAAGCCTTTGTTAATATTTTTAGATTTATTTTCGCTAGCATTAATGCTTTGTTTTTGATCCAAGATGCCTCGCATAGGTAATGTCACGAAAAGGATTATCTATTAAGTTAGGGGTTTTACCCCTAAAAGGTCTTACTGATAAGCCCCTCGGCCATCCAAGATTTTGCCATGGTGGTTTATCAGCTTGTTGTCTGAGGCGCATAAAAAATAATGCGAGGGAGTTCCTTCTTTGGTTAGTCATCTTCCACATTCTAACACCTGTATGTTTTGCTTCCTAAGTTTCTCAGCCAACATGCTCGCCGTGACCGATGTTTCAAGGTTGCCTATACAGACTCTTGCCGTGGAGGGGGCTTTGATAGGTAACTCCCAGTTATCCTCATCCAGGGGGATATATTTATGGTTCGCTGTGTTATTTGGGTATGAGTTAGATGCCGCATCAATCTCCTTATTTATCTTCTGCACGTTTAAGTTCCTATTCTCTTTTCCCTCATTGTCATGGTTAATGTGTAATGTATTTAATTTTTCTTGAGGTGGTTGACTGTCTATAACTTTTGATAGATGCTTCATCTCCTGTTCTTCCATATCTGATAAACAAAAACTATCATCTCTAAATAATGGGTCAAACTCCCAATTTAGTTTTTTGTTGACTGTACTTTCTGTACATTGATCATCAAGCAATTCGCTTTGAAGGTTCAGCTCCTTTAATATTGAGGGGTCTATAATACAATTTTTATTAATTTTCCCCTTCTTCTGATTGCATATGAAACTAGTTCGATCATGATTTTGCGGGTTGATTAATAATTTTTTAATGCTTTATCGGCTGCCTTTATTTGCTCAATAATTTTATTTGCAGTTTCTTGAAAGAATTGCATTATAGTATTTTGTAAAGAGTCGAGTACCCCTTTCACAATCGCTGAAATAATGACATCTTGGTATATAATATCTGCTTTAGTAGTTATTTGTTCTGCATTATATTTTTTCATTTCCTTCATTTCATCATAAATCTTATTTATATTTTCATTTAATTGCTGATAATTATTTATCTGGTTATGTAATTGTTGATGGCTTACATTTGACATTGGGGAAGGAATCTCTCCAGAGATGGCAGTATTTGTTTTCCCCCTCTCGTTGTTACTCCTCTCCAAATCCAATACTTCGATGTAATTCTGCAACTCACTAAATTTCTTCGTAATAACGTCCTTGTGATCCACTTTCGTCGTCCTTTTTGTGCCCAGTCTTTCCAAGGTAAGTTCTTTAAGTTCACTTGACAAAGATTTGCCTGCTATAGTTGTTATAGATGAGTCTATAGTGGACGCTCTTTTGGACGCCTCTTCTGAGTTCGCCATATTCATTCATGACACATCATGCCAAGTCTTTTGATATATTACATGCCATATTTTACCATTGAAAGTTCCAATGAGCCATAATGGTTCCACTAAACCAGGATCCTTGGAACCAATTTCGACTATCATTAATTTTACGTTATATTCATTCATGACACCTCATTCCAATCGTTTGATATATTTCATGCCATATTTCAGCAGTGAAAGTTCCAATGAACCATAATGGTTCTACTAAACCAGGTGTCTTTGAACCAATTTTGCCTATCAAAAATTTTACCTTATATTCATTCATGATACATCATACCAATTTGTTTTACATACTACGTGCCATATCTTATGATTGAAAATTTTTGAGGGTGTCATAAGGGTACCATTAGAGCACGCGCCATTGTTTCGATTACAACCTTTTTCAAAATGGTTCATTTTCTGAACCATGTTTATCAATTGGCGAAAATAATAATTTATATTCGCTTCTATGTCGTCGTTACGATGTGTTTGATATATTACTTAATATATCTCTCCATTGAAAATTGCTAGGTGGGGTCGTGAAGGTACCATTTGTGCACGTGCTATTGAACCTATTTAGATAATATTTGTGATTGATTCGTGCCATGTGCCATATTCATCGACTGACGAATATAGTAATGAATAACCGCTTTTATCTCGTCATTACGATTTGTTTGATATATTACCCAAAATATCTTCCCATTGAAAATTGCTTGGCGGGAAATTAGAGGTACCATTTGCGGACGTGCCAATGAACCGATTTAGATAATATTTGTAACAGGTTCGTGCCATGAACCATATTCATCGACTGAGGAAAACAGATTTTGAACATCTTTCATAGCCTCGGAGGAGTTAGAGTTACAGACAGACAGACGGACAGACAGACAGACAGACAGACACGTTTCCCCTCACTGATAGCATAAAGCACCTTTCGGTACTTAATAAATCATTATTTTTACAGGGAGGATTTTGATGCTGACCAGTGTAATTTTTCCATCGACTGTACTCTGTTAGATTTATTTTTTAGAAGTTGACTATTGATTCATCCCCTAAGACGGCAATTCCGTAAAGCACTGGTAGAAGCAATCGCTCCAGCAAAACTAGACTGCACGCGTATAATCCTAGAAGAATAAGGCTGGATTCACGCTTCGACGGAATCTGCGACGGCAAGGTCTTGGAGCGCGAATTTCGGGAGCTTAATTTGACTTCGACTTAAACCTGGGATCACTGAGAGGACTCGTTAGCTTTCGCTTTGATGTTGGAACGCTTGCATTCTGCATCTTTTGTGATCGGGATGGTTGTCATGTTGTGATTGTTTTTCTATGCGTCTCCGAGCATTTTCACAGGGCGTATTTTTGACCTGCAAGCAAGTCCTTCCTCCCTCAAATTTGTCTTCATATAACACATTGTATATATGAATTATTGCGCGCTTTATCAATAAATTTAGATGACATATATTCCGGTTTCAGTCTGCTGATTATCAAATCTTTTAATTCTCAATACATCTTTATTGTCTTACATTCTCTATTTCTTCAGTAATCTCTTTTGTACTTTGTCCAGAAGAACCACCTCTTCAATAAAAATTAACCATTAGATTACCACTTTCAGTAATTCATCTTATATCTTGCAAACAAGTAAGAGTTTAAAAACTCATGTTTTACAAATTCATCCAATCCAAACTTATATAAAACTTTCTGTAACATTGTTACAGCAATCGAAACCTCGCTGTAACCAATCGAGAGTCTTCTATAGAACGAGATCGCCCGAGACCGAGCGCGAGAGGAGAACGGCGGGAGATTCGATTCGACTGGTAGGAGGGAAAGAAAATGGAAAAGAGAGAGAGAGGGAGATCGAGACGAGCGAGCTTGGCGAAGCCTCTTGACGAGGAATGGAGTGTGGAGATGCAAATTGCACGCGGATAGTCGACCAGGGTGAGAGCTCGAAGCAGACGGAGTTGAAGGCGAAAAGAAATAACGCGCCGGGAACGAAACGAATTAACGGCGGCGAGTGAGCAGAGTCGTAATAAGAGAGGCATAGGAGAAACCGTTTGACTAGACAGCGGGAGGCTGTTATATATGCTTCGCAGCCGGTTTCGCCGAGCGTATTCAACTTTGCCACGACGAGCTACTTAACTCACCTACAAGCATGAAGGAATTCAGCAAGGGGATTACAGTTACATGTGTTGCCTCGAAAAACGTCGGATAATTGGAGCGTTTCCGCAAGGACTATTTGCTTTCAGAGTAGATAGCGTGGGTTGCTTTCTACAAAGAAATTGAAATCGCCAGGTCTCTCATCACTCAGAGAACAGTAAGCATTCTACTTTTTCTAGTTACTTACCTTAAGTTGAGTGCAATATACGGCTTTAATTAGAAGAAACTGTATCTCAGTACCTATCGTATCCAAGCACGTGAAATCGTTAGGCTTTAGAGCAAGCGTCGGCAACTATTTTTGAAGTGAACACTTCTATAGTCGCACCGCATACAAGTGCGGTGCTGGAGAGTGAAAGTGTCTGATTCATTACGCTCGGAAATGAAACGTTTTCCGGTAAAACTGGGAAAGACTCGGATATCTTTATTAGTAGCGTGGTCAGCATTTTATACAACTTGAAAACGAATTAATTTTACCACATTCTGTTTTCGCCAATCCATTAATATGGGACAGAGCACGAACAAGATCGAACGTGAGATACCATCAATAGATACAGTAGCTACCAAAAAAATTCGCACTTACTGCATCGTGATAAATGGAGCGTGTTTAATTTTTGCGCCGCCAGGTGCGCAAAATTTTGGAATTACCCACTTGCCAAAGGTAGAGTCCGTAGAATTCCACCTTTTAGTGACAACGCGCCGTTGAATCATGGGAATAAGTTTATTTGAAATAAGTCTTTTTGTTTCTATAATAAATATATCCTTTTAACCGAAATAAAGAAAATAAAAGTGAAGTATAAAAAATAAATGAAAAAAAATCTAATAATTTTTCATTTTAAGATGTAATCTAATATGTCATCACGTGACGATCGCCTTGGAACTTTTATGATGTCATCTCTCATCATATTTACTGCTTATGTGACATAATCTCTGACATCACAATAAAGAAGAATAAAGACGAGACTACCGAGATTATAAAGCTGACCCATACAATGAAAAAAGTGACGACAATAAAGATGGCAAAAAGAGGGAAAATTACCAGGATAACCATTGCCATCTATTGTCATAAAACCAAAATAGCCGTCATCTTCTAAACAAATCAGAAACATATTAATTTGAATTCTAAAAATTATTGTTTTTTTCAATTTATTTTTTATACTTTTATTTTCTTTATTTCGGTTAAAAGGGTACCGTTAAAAGTATAGTTATTATAGAAACAAAACAAAGAATTATTTCAAATAAATTTATTCCCATGATTCAACGGCGAGTTGTCACCAAAAGCCGGATTTCTGCGGACTCTACCTATGTCTAGTAGGTAATTCCAAAATCTTGCGCACCTGGCGGCGCAAAAATTAAACACGCTCCATTTGTCACGATGCGGTAAGTGCAAATTTTTTTGGTAGCTACTGTACATGCTCTAATTGTACATTAGAATATCCCCTTAAAAATTTCCTATAACCAGATATGCCATGTAATATATCAAACAAATCGTCACGGCGTATCATGAATGAATATATAAGAGTAACTAGTGATAGCAGATATTGGTCTAGTGGCTTGTGTACGTATAAGGATGTCTCATTAATGAATATAACGCGTAAATAATGACGCTGTGAATTGTTTTAGTAGCACGTGCCCTAATGGTACCATATGGTACTATTGTAACTTTCATTGCTAAGATATGGCATATAATGTATCAAACAATTCGTAACAGCTTGTCATGACTGAATATAACGAGTAAATAATGATAGTGGGAATTGGTTTAGTAGCACGTGCCCTAATGATACCATATGGCACCCTATGGTACTGTTGTAACTTTTAATGCTAACATATGGCATGTAATATATCAAACAAATCGAGACAACATGTCCTGAGTGAATATAACGAGTAAATAATGATAGTCGATATTTGTTTAGTAGTACGTGTTGGAATGGTATCATTAATGGTTTCATTATAGTATCATTGGACATTTCAATGCTAATTTATTGTATGTAATCTAGAAGTGATCTACTGGATGCTTTTGAAAAGGATGTAGTGAGATATCTAGTGATGTTCTGCACCTTAAAATTACCACAAGTTTCCTCTTTCGTTTTGTCGAAATTGGTTTCCTTAAAGTAGTAAACAGCTCGTGAAGTTTGGTTAAACTCTGCCCATAACGTAAGCAAAAGCACATGAAAAAAAACTAAACACCACCACGTGTTCCATTAATAGGTTTCTGCGAAATACCTGTCCACTAAACTCGACCATTCTGACAGCCCGCAGAAAGATTCATATTTACTAGATCTCAGAAATGAACTTGTCAACAAATTAGGAAAGACTTGCAAGTGGATAAATGATCGAGAGATACAGTATTAAAGTTTTCTTAAACCAGTTTACATTTCTTGTTGGTTGGATTGCTATTTGCGGTACGACGCACATTCATACTAGAGACTGTTCAACGAATTGTATGATTTACGCTTATGTTTACGTTACGAACTGTAGCAGTGGGTGAGTGACATGGAAGAATGCGGTAAAGCTTCTCCTTTAACCGGAACGTTTACTGAGAAAAGACCGCGATTTCTTGTCTCGAAAGGCAATTTTTTTCATTTGCTTTAAGGAATGCAATTTCGACAAAACGTATGAGGAAACTTGTGTTTATTTTAAGGAGAAAAATAAATGGTTTTATACTATATTATAATAATTTATAGCTTGTTCCTGATTCGTCCAAGTAATAACACCCATAATAATATTTACATCATTCAACTATACATTACTTAGATTCGATTACAGTCGCCATAAAAGTCTTCACTTCGATCGTGCGGTCTTAAGCACACTCATTTTTTTTTTTTTTTTTTTACAGATTTTTAACCTTTTCTAAGATTTTTAATATAAAGTGCACTTTTCTCAAAAAATAATTTAAAATTATCCTATTTCTGGCCGCTCATTACAAATTTCTAAAAATTCTTGCGGGCTGCATGGAATTCGGTAGCAACCACAAAAGAAACCGGAAGCGGAGCGCGGTCCGCAGGTTGCCGACCCCTGCTATAGAGGCTCCACAGAATTTTTTTTTCTCATAGCCTCCTAACCAAGAAACTTTATTAATGAAATAATCCGCATGGCATTATTTGCTTGATATGTGTGTGCTTAAGTGAGATTTATGCTCTCAACTTTATTGCACATATTTAATTATCTCTTACTGAAAATAGTGTCGCATAGTCTGTGCCTGCGTTCAAAGCAAACTCTGTGAATTTTCTTTTTCCGTATCACTGCAGAGGCAAATTCCGATATTATAATCCAGTGTTTGATGAAATTATTTAATCATTTGCACTAGTGCCATTATTTAATTGTGTCTGATATCTCAGTTTTAGAGGAATACTATTGAGTGAATTATGGAAGAATAGGTTCCTTGCAAGAATTTATTAAGAACCATATAACTTTCGAATTTAAGACTTATATGAACTCTGTTTGTGATATGTCTTGAACATTTAACTATTAACGAGTAGAATTTTACTCTTAAGTTTTGAAGTACTGTGGTTTACAGGACTGTGCAAATTATTGTTGGAATAGTCACGTTCATGTTCATTATGGTTTTACTCAAGTATTGGATTGAAATGAATTAAGTCTTTTTTAATGAGTGGTATTAAGGTTTAACAATTGAAGTTCCTAAAAATTTACTATTATTATGAGATTGTTAATATTTCCATTTTTTTGATAAAATAAGGAATTAATCCAGAATAAGGACATTCATTATTTATATACGAGCTCGTATATTAATAGTATAGATACAAATACCTAGAGTTAAGGTATTGACGAATTCTGGTTTAACGTTGTATGATGGAATCTTATAATTAATCCTTTGATTTAAAGTAGAATTTTAAAAGACAGTTCGTCTTTTATTTTTGTATAAACTTACAAGATAAGCGTTATTTTTTATTTTACAATCTTGAATAAAAATTTACAGTGTATTGCTCAAATATATTGTTGTTTGTCACTCAGTTAATTTATGTCCTTTTATCCAATTTTTCTTCCACTGGATGAGTCGGGCACGTGACACATCTCTATCACGTCTTATATAAAGGCTGTCCCCTTATGGTTTATACAGGGTGATTGAAAATTCAATGTCCAAATTTTAGGGGAGGTAGTTTGGGTGATTCTAAGCAAAAAAGTTCATATGAACATGAGTCGGAATTTGAACGATAACTGAGGTATGAACAGAAATAAAAATGCTACCACCAAGATCAACAAGTTAATAACTCAGGTTCTCTAACGCCTAGGATAACGAAATTTGGGGGGAAAAATAGGGTGCATAAAACTGTGTGTACCTTTACAACTTGATCGAATTCTAACGAGTAGTTTCCACGTTATGCAGTTTGCACGATAACTTGAAAACGAATTAAAATTTTCAAATCCTGTTTTCAGAAATATGACCATCAACGTCTTAGCTCGGACATATCAGCTTTTCAGAATTTTTCGTGGACCCCTTCAAGTCGAATTTGCGTGCTAAAACAGTGAGTGTAAAGAATACCAAGATAATGGCATCAAAGAATGTATAAAGATAAGAATGAAGGGCTTGCGTAGACGTAAATGGCGCCACCCAAGTCTGGCTGGAAATGTGTGTTGCAGAGATGCCCCCGTTCGATGATCGGGCAGCTTTTATCTCTTGATATAAACACAGCCTTCACTTCTTATCCGTATACGTTTTTTGATTGTTTGTGCTGTTATAACGATGCATTTCAGCGCGGCCTCAGCTTATATTAATTTGCTTGCGCGTGCGCTGCTAAGGGTAAAACAACTGCCAAGCAATAAAACATCATTGCTATAAAATAGCTTAAGGCCACAAATGTTATTTTATCCTGGTCAGTAGAAAACTGTGAAAAGGATAATGATGAACTTTTATTGCCAACTTAAAATGTTGCAGGAAACATCCAAGGAATTCGAAACAGTTGCAAAGTCTTCTTTCGACTCGGACCCGATAACACTAGACATTGAAAATCCATATTTATTTGAAACAAATTCGGCTGCATATGTTGCAGGCTTTTTAGCCAAAAAATTCTTTAAAAAATGGAATGCATTGACTGTAAGAACATTTTAGTTGGTGATAAAAGTTTATCGGATTCTAATTTTCCAATGGTTATAAAATTTATAACCATATTTAGTGCAATTGATTTTATTTTTTTTATAAAAAAAATTACGTTCATCTTTTCCACTGTCTAATTTTTTGTGGCGTCTGCTTTTAAATCACTTTTAAAAAGTAAGTGAATAAAAGTTCCGTTAAAATAAACATTTGTTTTCTTTCTAACATATATTAAAAATTACAGAATTTAAAAAAAAATACAAGATTTCATTATAAAATAATGTTACGGAATAAAATAATTGTACTTTCAATATAATAAACCGTTTCAGTAAATAAATTAGAAAATAAATGAACAATAATTTAATTTAGCATTTTAAAACTAAATAAAAAAAAACCTTCAATGAATGCAGGTGTAGCAAATCATTTGCTGTCCTCTTTGACATGAGCAAGAGCTTCACTACATACCACTTTTCCACTAGGCTGTGGCAGCGCTAGAATCTACCAACTTGTCGAGCACTAGATTAGAAGAGTCTCTGTTTAGTGCTCTACAAACTTGCACTAAATCAAGTAGAGCTTTCATTCTTTTCCTTAACGTTCTTTGATGGCATGTCATGTAACAATCGATTTGTGGAAGAAGGAATATACTGTATATTGACATAGGCACGCGCACGTGATATCGCTTTGTGGACGCACGATTGCTCAAGTGCTCATAAATTATATTATTAAGTAGCGGAAGAATGGAGCTAGTTATTGTTTTTTTTTGTCCGTCCGTCCCCTTCATAATTTCTACATTTTTTGAGGTAGAAGGTTGAAATTCGAAATGTAGCTCACTATGTGCATGCCCACCTTCAATATTTAATTCGGTTTTGATTGGTGCACTAGGATCGGAATTACAGGGGTGGGATTCAGAGAGGACAAAAGATCGGTGCTATTTAGGTACGTAAAGGAGTGAAATTCAGTATACAGATTCCTCTATGCAAGATCTACGTTACTATGAATTTATGTCCAATTGTTCCAGTGGAATCGGAATTGCGGAGGTAGCAGACACTTGGTCGTTAGAATTATGGTAATATATGGCATGTGATATGTCATTCCATCGGAATGATGAGAAAGGAAAGAAGATACGAGCTTTTTTACATTTTCTACACACTAAGTTCGAGAAAATCAATTTTTTTGATTAAAATCTTGGGGGGGAGGTAAAAACTGCAGATAAAGGGGTAAAAATAGATAACCACAGAGTTTGCTACTTGTCTTACTCTACTCGGAGGGAGTAATTTCTTGTTAAAAAATGTATAAATGTATTTCTGCTTCACTGCTAAAGCTCCTCCTTGGAATGTTTACAAGATTTTATTATTTAGAAAATTCTTTAATTTTCAAATTTTAAAATCAATTTTATCGATGAAGGCAAAGAGGTGGAGGTTCGTCTTAGAGACATTTCTATTCTACTTTTTAAAGCTCGAAAAAGATGGCAACAGAACGAAAATAATTATACACCGCATGCTCGTGTGTATTGTCCTTTTTTTGTTGACACCGTTCTGGCAATGCAGTAACACGCATTTTCAACATTTTATTTTTATTTTATTTTGGCGGGAGCTGTCATTTCACCTATTAATGACCAGTTAGATTAAATGATCCTAACCAAAAGCACAACTAATTATATTGCTGGAGACCTCGTTTCAATGTCAAAAGTACACAGTTTAGCTTATTATATAATAAAATACACTACTGTTTATAAAAATCGCAACACCCTGATGGAATGGTCTAATCCATATGTAATTTGCAATAATTACATACAACGGGTCAGAGTATAAATGATTAGATTTTCAGAGTAATTGCTTGAAAGAACACCATGCCTCGACGACGACGAAGGGTACCATATCAACAGCTGACAGACTTTGAAAGAGGACGCATAATTGGTCTGCGTGAAGCGGGATGGTCGTATCGTGACATTGCTGCTCGTGTAGGACGTAATGCAACGACAATTATGCGTGCATGGAGGCAGTGGAGCATAGAGAACAGGGCACACCGAAGACCAGGCTCAGGAAGACCCAGCACGACGACACCGCGAGATGACAGACACTCTATCGCATGTGTGTAGCAGATCGTACAGCCACTTCCACAGTGTTAGCACAACAGTGAGGTGCTACAGTAGGCAGGACAATGTCTGCTAGCACTGTATGACGCCGTTTGATTTCCAGAGGATTGATGGCACGAGTACCATTGTTGCGGATTCCTTTGACTCAAAACCACCGGCGCCTCAGGTTGCAATGGGCCCATCAACACCAACAGTGGCAAGCTGAATGGCAACAAGTTGTGTTTTCGGATGAGTCAAGGTTTAACTTGCAGCACCATGACGGCAGGATACGAGTCAGAAGACATCGTGGCGAGCGCGACCTTCCAGAATGCATCCTGCAGCGTCATTCAGGACAAACGCCAGGGGTGATGGTGTGGGGTGCAATCAGTTACCATGGCCGGTGCAATCAGTTACCAGAATCCATGGCAATCTGAACAGTGACCGGTACATCAGGGAAGTTGTGCAACCCGAGGTCATCCCCTTCCTGCAGAACCTTCCAGGCGCTGTATTCCAACAGGACAATGCCCGACCGCATGTGGCCAGAAATGTCCTCGCCTTTTTCCAAGCACATCAGACGCCCTTGTTCCCCTGGCCTGCTCGTTCACCAGACATGTCCCCAATCGAACATGTATGGGACAGGGTTGCTCATCGATTGGCTCGTCAGACTCCTGCAGCAGCAACTGTATACCCGTGTAGACAGAGCATGGCAGGACATTCCCCAGGCCCTTATTCAGAGCTTGTTTGACTCAATGCCACGACGTTTAGAGGCTGTAATTGCATCCCACGGTGGTTTCACCCGATACTAATGTGACAATAAAACGCATTGTATTGACCTGAAAATCTAATGGTTTCTTTTCTGACCCATGATATGCAAATGCTCCAAATTTAATGCAGATTGGGCTATTCCATCAGGGTGTTGCGATTTTTATAAACAGTAGTGTATATTATAAAACATTATATTTCTCTAAAGCTTTTGTAATAATTTTAACATTTAGAATAAGACATTGTACTATTGCTAGATCATAAACTTGTATATTTGTATAAAATACCTTGATTTTTTAAATGATTGTGTTTTTAATCATTAGTAACTAATCCTTTTCATGATTATTATCATCCAATATTTTTCACTGACTAATAATTATCATGCACTTGAAGTTTCACTTCAATCGGGTGTCCCGCGACACACAAGATTTTTTTTTGTTTAGAATCACCTATACTACCTCCCCTAAAAGATTGTACATTGAATTTTTAATCACCCTGTATAATACAGGATATCAATCGAATAAATTGACAAAAAAAACCCGTTCCTGTAATGTGCTACTCCCAGGGAATTAATAAATGCCTTCTGAAATCTGTCAAACAGAAAATTTATCAAAAACCATCAGCAAATTATTTTTTGACCTTTCTCCTATAGCAACTGCACCTGCTTCTCGATATATCAATTCCAAATCTAGAAGACAATAGTGTAAATGTTCAGATAAAAAATTTTTAATTACGCTTTGTTTCGGAAGGATATGACAACTTGGGTGGCACAAGTGATAAGAAAGAAAAACAAGAATGATTTTACCGCCAAAGCGGATAAAGGGAGCACATTTTCTTGTTATGGATATATAGAATTAACCAACATTTTAAAACACTTGAGAGTAAATAAATAAATATGAAAACTAAATTGTAAATTACTATTTAAATAGGCTAACGTATAGAGAGAATTTAAAAGAATAAACTTGAAGAATGAAAGGTAAATGGAGAGTGAAGTTATTCCTCATACACATAAAAAAATAAAAGTTCTTTAATTTGTAAGAATTCTCACATAATGTTAAACGAAGTGAGCCTCAATTGCTGAAGCGTTATGTGTAAGCATCTATTAGATTTTCATATTAAATTACTAAAGTCTTATTGAAGCAAGCGATTAACTACTATTAAATTAATTAGTAATGAGATTTAGATACCATTAAGCCTAAGAGTACTATACTCTTGATTCAAATAAGCTATGGATAACAAAAGATCTAATAACGCGTAAGGAGTTGGTTGATATATTACACGCCATATCTCAGCATTAAAAGTTCTATAAATTCTGTATTGTACCATTAGGGCACGTGCTACAAAACCAATTGCCACTATCATTATTTACTCGTTATATTCACTCATGGCACGTTGTTACGAGTTGTTTGATATATTACATGCCATATGTTAACATTTAAAGTTCCAATGGTGCCATATGGTATCATATGGCACCTTTAAGGCACGTGCTACTAAGCCAATACAATTATCATTATTTACACGTGATATTCACTCATGGCAGGTTATTACCAGTTGTATGATATATTATATGCCATATCTTAGCATTAAAATTTCTAATGGTACCATATGGTATCATATGGCACCATTAGGGCACGTGCTATTAAACCAATAACCATTATCATTATTTTCTCATGATATTCACTCATTACATGTTGTTACGAGAGGTTTGATATATTACATGCCATGTTTTAGAATTGAAAGCTCCAATGGTACCATATCATGCCATAGGGCACCATTAGGGCACGTGCTACTAAACCAATAACTATGATCATTATTTACACGTGATATTCATTCATGGCACGTTATTACGAGTCGTTTGAAATATTACATGCCATATCTTAGCATTGAAAGTTCCAATGGTACCACTTGGTACCATTAAAACACGTACTACTAAACAATTCAGACATCACTATATACCGTTATATTCATTCATGAGACATCCTTGCACGTACACGTGCCATTAGACCGATACTTGCTATCATTAGTTACTCTTTTATATTCGTTCATGATATGTTGTGACAATTTGTTTGATATATTACATGCCATATCTTGTTATAGGAAATGTTTAAGAGGGTATCATAATGGTACCATTAAAGCACGTGCTATTTGAGCACGTACTTATTCCTGCTATCTCACGTTCGTACTTCTGCGTACTCTGTCCCATTTTAATGGATTGGTGAAAACAGACTGTGAAAAAGTTAATTCGTTTTCAAGTTATCGTAATAAATGCTAAGCTCCCTAGGAATAAAAAAATTCTCTTGATTTAGGGACCGAACTGCCCTTTTAATAAACGTCAAACACGTGCATCCTGCACGCACACCATCTCATTAACGTTTAGAGCACGCGCAGAACCGAACCCATGTTCTCAACACGCGTTTTACCAAATGCGAGGATAATTCGTTTCTTCCAGCAATTCAAGACATGATTGAATGAATTGTGAGATTGCAATACATGCAATTCAATACATGCAACGCAATGAATTGTGGGATTGTCTACAGACGGACGGACGGACGGACGGACGGACGGACGGACAGCTGGACAAACCGATCACATAAGCACATTTCTATATATAGAAAATGTGCTAAAAACCTGCTTGCAAATTAGAGAGCAAGTAGAATTACTAAGACCTAGTAATGAACTCGGATTATTTTCCCTTTTATTTGAAATAAATATAATAAATCCGGATGAGAATGCGCAAGTTATTACGAAAACAAACATTTAAAGTTTCTGAGCAATTTAAATGTGAAAATATGGATGGATGCATGGATTCTATTAAAATAAAAAAGTAAAAATAAAAAAAAATATGAAGGTGTTTGATAGCATCTGTGAGTGAATTAGATGTTGTATGAGCATGTTTGAGTGAGAAATAAGTAGATGCCTCTGAATAAGCACTAATTTGTGAAGAAGTGAATAGTGTGTATATACTGGGTGATTCTAAAGTGAAGAATCAAAAGCACCTAGCGCTGTTCTTGGGTCAAAATGAACATAAAGATCCTTATGCGAAATGTCGAAGTCCCAACCCTTAGACTCCTAAACACTTCGCGAAATTTTGCAATATTTCGTCATCGTTCCGAAGAAAATCAATCTTTTCTTTTCTCATCGAAAGTTTCCATCGTCACCTTTGCAGATAATAAAACCTCATACTCCTAAACACACTGCGCAGTTTGTTAAAATCTCACGAAGTTTCGTCATCATCCCAAGAAATGAGCAGACAATCACTGCTACCGAAATACGCATTTTGTGTAGAAATACGCACGTTAATTTTCTGCAAAATTGACGATGGAAACTTTCTATGACATAAGAAAAGACCGATTTTCTTCGGAATGATGACGAAATATGACAAAATTTCGCGAAGTTTTAACAAACTTCGCGAGGTGTTTAGGGGTTTAAGGTTGGAATTTCGACACTTTGCATGAGGAACTTTAGCGCTAGGTACTGTTGATTCACCATTTTAGAATCATCCTGTATACAGCTCCTATTCAAAATATTAGAATCATGAATAAATTTTGGTTTACTTGGAAATCAACATGTTATTTTGTGGGTAGATATTGAAAATAATTTGTATTAGTAATATGTCTAAATACTTACTCTTGATTCTTATACTTATTAAACTTATGTCCAAATTAAATATTCAAGAAAAAAAGAGAAGCTGAAATCGCATAAAAGGAATACAAAGTTTTATTAAGAAATGGTTTAATAACATTATTCGTCATTAAAACCATTCGAGATGTCGTAATTTCATTGCAAAATGGGCCGAAAAGCTGACATTTCTGCCGCTACTGAAGATGTTATCATCGCTATACATCACCAGAAATTGAGACAATGGAAAAATTGCTACACAAGTTAAATGTTCACAGGCAGCTGTATTATTGTCTTGAAAAAGTACCAGGAGAAGTACCAGGATGGTACTTCACATTCGAACAACCGCCACAACAGTGGAAGACAACTGCCTACAACGCCCCGAGATGAAAGGAGGTTAAAGGACATTGTTAGAAGAAGTCGCTTTTGGCTGTCAGGCATCTTAATGCACGTTGGAGCCTATGTAGGCTGCATGTATCTTGCTCTAGAGGGAGCGTCTGATAACACTTCCTACAATTCTATTGGTAAAACTTTAAGTGCTAAAGCAGTTTCTGCACTTATTCGTAATTGGATTCAGCAACGGACAGAATAATTATATCCAACTTATTGGGTCAGGAAATTGTTACTCGCCCCTCCAGGGGCTATCCGCACGGTGGTATTCTTCCCCCCCCCCCCTGCTGCCATTTACGTTTCCGGGATCGTTAAGTTCACTACTTTTGATCTTGTGCAAACGGGTCTGTATAAAGTTCAATCAAGGTGTACAGAGAAGAACCTAAGGGTTAATCCCTCGAAGACCACTCTTGTCACCTTACTGGTTGTCGAGAAATCACCTCTTATGATCTAATACCAACTCTGTTTGGTGAAAAGGTCATTATGAAAAAGGAAGTGAAATACTTTACGGGATAGTAGGTTGACTTGGAACCAACATCTTGAATATAAAATTAATCAAGTCAAAGTTGGACTCTATCGTTGTCGTAGAGCCCTTGGTAAATCATGGGGACTTACTCCCAAGTTGATCTACTGGTTATATGTTAGGCAATCAGACCTATTTTGACATTTGTTCTCGGGTTTGGTGGCGCAAGTCTGAGCAGCTGACCGTCAAACCAAGTTGGCCTCTCTTCAAAGATTGGCATGTTTTAGTGTTACAGGTGTTGTCTCTACTACGCCAACCAACGCCTTAGAGCAGGGTTGACCAATCTTTTTTGACTAGGGCCAAAATAACTTTCTGAAGGTTTTTAGGGGGCCAACCGTTTGTAATTCAAATACATTCAAATATTTTATGAAACATTAACCACGTAAAATCTTTATTTCCATTTAATTATCACTATCCACATTCTTTTCTGTTCTGGTTATTTTTCCTTTTTGTTTCAGTTTTATTCTTAGAGTGACAAAGTACTTAAAATATATAAAAATACTAGCTGTTTTACCCGGCGTTGCTCGGGCTCTTTTTTGATGAAATGTTGCAATTTCTGTGAGTTAATATCCAGAAAAGAACACGTGAAGAAAGATTAGAATTTTTTAGAAAGAATTCATGTTTTCTATTTTGCTAAAGGGCCGTATTTGGAATCGCCATCCATTGTGAACTTTTTCTAAAAAATCTTTTTGAATTTTGAACATGAATTTTTTCTATTTAAATTGAAAGCTTTTTTATTTGCTCGGGTTCAAATACGAAAAAATCTTGATTCATCTGAATGTGAATGTACAGCTAAAAATGAACACATGAACAAAGTTTAGAATTATCAAACCATAAAGAAATGACATAACCAAGTAACAAAATGCTAAAATAAACAATTGAACCATATTTTTCAACTGGCCTATGTTATCATTGAAAGTTTCTAATAGAAAATAATGATACCATTAAACCATGTACCTTGGAACCAATTTGAATTACATTAACTTTACGTTCTATTCATAATTACACATCAATGAAAGTTGTTAAATATAAGTATAGCATAGTTTAATACGAGGTGCATTGAAAGTTCCACTAAACCAGGTGCCTTTGATCCTATTTCATCTATCAATAATTTGGCGTTATATTATTCATGACATATCATTCCAAGTTGTTAGATACATAACATACCAAATCTAAGCAGTGAAATTTCCAATGAACCATAATGGTTCAACCAAAACCAGGTGCCTTTATTACAATTTTGACTATCATTAATGTTACTTTATATACATTCATGAGAACATCACTCCAAATTGTTTGACATATAACATGCCATATTTCAGCATTGAAAGTACCAAAGATCCATATTGGTTCCACTAAACCAGGTGTATTGAAACAATTTCGAATACCATTAATTTCACGATATATTCATTCATGAGACGTTATTCCAAGTTGTTTGATAAATAACATGCCATATCTTAGCATTGAATGTTCCAATGAACCATAATGGTTCCACTAAACCAGGTGCCTTTATTACAATTTTGAGTATCATTAATTTTACGTTACATACATTCATGAGAAGTCAATCCAAGTTGTTAGATATATATCATGCCAAATCTAAGCATTGATAGATCCAATGAACCATATTGGTTCCACTAAACCAGGTGCCTTTAAAACAATTACGACTACCGTTAATTTCACGTTATATTCATTCTTAAGACTTCACTCCAAATTGTTTGATATATATCTCATCTCAGAATTCAAATTTCCAATGAACCATAATAGTTCTGCTAAACCAGGAGCCTTTAAAACAATTACAATAGCAATATCCACCATGACTACAATAAAAGTTTTATGCTGGTCCATCGCCTCAACCGCTTCCATCACAACAAATAAGTTGAGGTCTTGCGAAGAAGTCCCAAGCCTTCCTCTATATTGATAGTCCGGTAACTTTGACCACAGGTATTCATTCATAGGTTTAAATATGGTGGTTTCAATGATTTTATATATGGAAGGGAGGATGGAGGTTGGTCTATAATACTTGAAGTCACTACTATCGGCTGTTTAAAAACTGGACAGATCAACGCCTTTTTCAAAGATACAGGAAACAGGCCTTTATCCCTGGTTTTTAATACACCTGGTTTAGTGGGTCCACTATGGTTCTTTGGTACTTGCAATGCTGAGATATAGCATGTTATATATCAAACAATTTGGAGTGAAGTCTTATGAAAGAATATAATGTGAAATTTATAGTAGTCGTAATTGTTTCCAATACACCTGGTTTTGTGGAACCATTATCGTTCATTGGAACTATCAATGCTTAGATTTGGCATGTTATATATCAAACAACTTGGAGTAACGTCTCATGAATGAATATAACGTGAAATTAATGGTAGTCGAAGTTGTTTTTAATACACCTGGTTTTGTGGGTCCACTATGATTCTTTGGTACTTTCAATGCTGAGATATAGCAAGTTATATATCAAAAAAATTTGGAGTGAAACCTTATAGAATGAATATGACGTGAAATTAATGGTAGTCGTAATTGTTTTAAAGGCACCTGGTTTGATGGAACAATTATGGTTCATTGGAACATTCAATGCTAAGATATGGCATGTTATTTATCAAACAACTTGGAATAACGTCTCATGAATGAATATATCGTGAAATTAATGGTAGTCGAAATTGTTTTAAATATACTTGGTTTAGTGGAACCAATATGGTTCGTTGGAACTTTCAATGCTAAGATATGGCATGTTATATATCAAACAATTTGGAGTGACGTCCCATGAATGAATATAACGTGAAATTAATTGTGGTCGTAATTGTTTTCAATACACCTGGTTTAGTGGAACCATTATGGATCTTTGGTACTTTCAATGCTGAAATATGGCATGTTATATGTCAAACAATTTGGAGTGACGTCTCATGAATGTATATAAAGTAACATTAATGATAGTCAAAATTGTAATAAAGGCACCTGGTTTTGGTGGAACCATTATGGTTCATTGGAATTTTCAATACTTAGATTGACATGTTATATATCTAACAACTTGGAATGATGTGTCATGAATGATTATATCGTCAAACTATTGATAGTCGAAATAATACCAATGGTACCTGGTTTAGTGGAACCATAATTTTTCATTGGATATTTCACTGCTTAGATTTGGTATGTTATATATCTAACAACTTGGAATGATATGTCATGAATAATATAACGTCAAATTATTGATAGTGGAAACTGTTTTAAAGGCACCTGGTTTAGTGGAACCATTAAAATTCATTAGAACATTCAATGTTAAGATATTGTATGTTATATATCAAACAACATAAGATAATAACTGAAGAAACATCTCCAAGATTTCGAAAGACAAATTGAAAAGGGAAGGAAAAATTCTGCAACCCGGATTCCAACCGGGGACCATGCCTGTCGCTGTCACTGCTCTTACCAACATGGAATGAGATGTCATGAATGAATACAACGTCAAATTATTGATAGATGAAATAGGATCAAAGGCACCCGGTTTAGTGGAACTGTTATGGTTCATTGGATCTTTCAAAGCTAAGATATTGCATGTAATATATCAAGCAATTTGGAATGACGTGTTATGAATGAATATAACATAAAATGATTGATAGTGGATATTGTTTCAAAGGCACCTGTTTTAGTGGAACCATTATGATTCATTGGAACTTTCAATGCTATTAAAATATGCTATACTTAAATTTAACAACTTTCAATGATGTGTAATTATGAATAATTACGTAAAGTTATTGATAATTTAAATTGGTTCCAAGGTACGTGGTTTAATGGTATCATTATGGTCTATTAGAAACTTTCAATGTTAACATAGGCCAGTTGAAAAATATGGTCGAATTGTTTAGTTTAGCCTTTCGGTACTTGGTTATGTCATTCCTTTATGGTTTATTAATTCTACACTTTGTTCATGCGATAATTTTAGCTGTACATTCACATTCAGATGAATCAAAATTTTTTCGTATTTGACCCCGAGCAAATAAAAAAGCTTTCAATTTAAATAGAAGAAATTCATGTTCAAAATTCAAAAAGATTTCTTTGAAAAAGTTCCCAAAGGATGGTGTTCCCAAATACGGCCGTTTAGCAAAATAGAAAACATGAATTCTTTCTAAAAAATTCTAATCTTTCTTCATGTGTTCTTTTTCTGGATATTAACTCACAGAAATTGCAACATTTAATCAAAAAAGAGCCCGAGGAACGCCGTGTAAAACAGGCAGAGGGTAATGCCCACGCAAATGGCCAGAGAACGCCAGTGAAAAAAAAATCACGCTTTAAACAATGGAGTTTCCCATCCATGACCATAGTCAAAGTAATTTTTATGGCCTATTGTTGCAGAAACTTTGCTGTGCATTGTAGGACATCACATACATTGTTGGTCCGCGCATATCTTAGGCTCATGTCAGACAGCCAAATTTTACCCTTCCCCCAATGGGCAAACCTGACACTCGGCACATTTAAACCTTTCCCTGAAACTAACGAACATCTGGTGCATGTATGAGCTCAAAAGGATAAGTGGTTCAAAAGTTTTAAGAACATTTACAGACGCACCCTGAATTTTTATATAGTCTTTCCGTTGAAACCGAAACTGGAGTAACTGCGCAGAAGCCGGACAGCAAAAAACTTGCGTTTCCTGCCTTGAAATGTGCAAAAACTACTACACATCCGGAAGAAAAAGGACTTTTTTTGCTGTCCTGCTTCTGTGCAATTATTTCAGTTTCGGTTTCAAGGAGAAGATAAACAACTTCTGGCGCCATCTCTTGAGTAA
Organism: Rhysida immarginata; assembly: GCA_023313115.1. Taxonomy (NCBI): domain Eukaryota; kingdom Metazoa; phylum Arthropoda; class Chilopoda; order Scolopendromorpha; family Scolopendridae; genus Rhysida; species Rhysida immarginata. Next base: position 214,863 of record JAHWFO010076482.1, on the reverse strand, counting down.
ACAAACAAATATAAACCAAGATGTATGATTTTTACCCCTTCCCCCCTACTTTGGGGACATGTAAACCTTACTCTGGACCTATCGAATATATGTTGCGAATATGAGCTCAATTGGATAAGTGGTTCAAAAGTTTTTAGAACATTTACAGACGCACCCTGAGCCTGAATTTTTATATATAAAGATAAATAAGAACAACACTGACCTTTCCGATCTGTGGATGCTTTGGTGAGGAGGAAGAAGAGACGGATTCCACTATTTCCACAACGAGTTTATTTGACATTCCATAAATGTACAAAGTAGCCGAAATGTACATTTATGGAATGTCAAATAAACTCGTTGTGGAAATAATGGAATCCGTTTCTTCCTCCTTCTTATTCTTAGAGTGTTATTTTCTTATTACCTCTTCAAGATTTTTAGTTACATATTGGGAATTTGTCCGGAAAACATTTTATTATTATGACGTACAATCTTACTTGTTAATAAATTTTACAGTAAATAGTTCATTAAACGGCATTTTAATGGGATGGCTGCTTCTGAACTTTCTGAACCAACATCGGGATGTTTGGTTTGATCTTCGAACTAGCGATGCGTAAGGAGTGTTCCAAGTTAACATCAGTTAACACTGATCGCTGCTTATTCTTTATGAAGTTCGACTTTCAAAAGGAACTTTCACACTCATAGATACTGCCAAAAATGGAAAGCATTTTTCTCGCGTGTCGTGACAGTGCCAAATTTGGGAATTCGCCAACTGACAGGTAAGTTTTTGTAAAATTCCCACATAGATGCCTGATTAAATTTTTCCTTCAGCACGTTGTTGAATTCCAATTCTATGAGTTCCATCTGGAAAACTTCCTCTACAGATTCCACTGATAAAGGTCAGGAAAATATATTTGTGTTCTTTTCCTCACGTCTTATCTTAGCAAATCTTGCAGTAAACTCCTTTTCCAGCTGTCTCACCCTGTTGCAGTAAACTCCAAACAGATCATCACAGATGTGTTTTGCCAGAGTTGGAAAATGCACTGTCTTTTGTTCTCTAGATGCGCAACCCAGAGCCTCAATTTGTTTTGGAATCCTGTTATGTGTGAAAGCATGTCACTAAAAATTTTGTTTTCGCCTGGTAGTTTTGTCTTCAGTTCTTGAAGATGCATTGTTATGTCAACCGTGAAGGCTAAATTCGCAACCCGCTGATCGCTGTATAATGCAGGCTCATGTTTTGCCTTTCATATCTTGAAACAGTTTTATTTCCTCCAATAGTACGCCACATCTCCATACTCTGCATCAATATCCTGCAATAGTTGCTTGAACTGGCAATGATTCAAACCTTTTGCTCTGATGAAATTGTTTATGGTCACAACAATTTCTAACACATTTTTGCAGTCAAGGGTTTTAGCACACAGATTTTCTTGGTGTATAAGACAATGAAATGTAATTAAAGCACAGGGATCAATGCCTTCCATTTTCATTTTATCTTCACCAACGCAATGAGACCATTTCTTGTACCGGTCATGGAAGGAGCGCCATCTGTCGCAAAGCACGTCATTATTTGGTATTTTAGCACGTCATTATTTGGTATTTCTTTCAGTACCGTGTCCAATTCAGAAAAAATGTCCTCCCCAGTTGTTTTACCTTTCTTTCCTTTCAGTCCACAGAGTTCTTGAAAGATGTTGAAATCTGTATCAATTCCTCGTATAAATATGGAAAGTTGCAGCTACAGCCGAAAGTTTTTGTTTTATACGGAGGGTTGATTCAGATAAAATGAGACGACTTTAAACGCCGCGTATGACCTTGACGGAATGTGATTGCATGACTCGTGCACTATTCATGAGGATTAGCTTTGTATACACTTGTTGGTGTTATTTGGGACATTTCGTGCTGAAACATGGCTTCCAAAATCACAGCTTTTTGGGAAGGGTATATGTTTGGCCTTTCCGACGCTAACTTCAGTCTTTCGTGCATTGTGGAATTATGCAAACGAAATGGTATTGTAGTATCCAAAGCTACTGTAGGTCGAATAATAAAAAAAAACAAATTACGACCATCTTATGAACGTGGATGAGCAGAGAAGCAGGCCAGAAACAAGCCCCACCCAACACGCCCAGCTCAGGTGGTGCGAGAAATCCGGTCTGAAGTGCTGAAAGAAAATCCCCCCACACAGAGAAGTCTAGCCCAAAGGAAAGGTATTTCACAGGCAACAGTCTCCAGAATAATTCATGACAATCTTGGGCTGGAGGGACGTCATAAAGCGCGCGGTCACAGACTGTTGGCCAGGCACGTGCAGGAACGATTCACCAACGCCAGAAAACTGTATGAAAACCATCTTGCAGGTGACCGATGGAAGTGGGTTGTCTCCTTGGATGAAGCTTGGGTGTACCTCGATGACACCAACAAACCCAGGGCAATTTACTATCGCGAAAGAGGGGGCAAGGCCAGGTCCGATTTTGTCCGAAGGTGCAAGGAAAAGTTTTCAAAGGGCTTCATGGTGGTTGCTGGATGTTGCTCACGTGGACTGCTCACGATTCGTCGAGTTTCTGGAAACTGTAAAATTAGTGCAGCTTACTTCCATAGTAATGTAATGGACCACATATATCGGCAGGATATCCCATGTCTGTACCCTGGTGAGCAATCAAAAGTTTGGATCCACATGGACAAGGCATCAAGCCACACTGCCAAGTCATCTGTGGCTTACTACAGGAAGATGGAACAGGAGACGGGCATAAGAGTTATTCCCTTCTCTCATGTGCCTGTAAAATATCCTGACGCATCACCGATGGATTTCTGTGGTTTTGGTCTCCTGAATCGGCGGCTGGGAAGTCGCCGACCAAGAACCGTTGATGGGCTATGGAAAGTGTGTCAGCAGGTGTGGAATGAATTTCCCATGGAGTCCCTCAAACTCAGCCTACTTCAGTGGAAATTACGCTGCCGGGCGATAATCCAACAACGTGGTTCTCACATCGAACACAACCGATGGTGGCGCCATGGTATTACACCATCGTAACAGAACTGCAAAGTCGTCTCATTTTATCTGAATCAACCCTCCGTATTACTGCCAATTTCAGCTATCCTACCCACAACCGTCGGTCGAGAAAGGCTAATATTTTCAATCTGCTGCTTCTTTTCAGGAAACACAATTTGTGCCACTTCCACCAAGCATTCTTTCACAAATTTTCCTTCGCTAAAAGGTTTCATTTTTTTTCACGATCAGCAGACTAATCGCATAGCTGACCTTGACAGAATTATCCAAATCTGCAGATTTTTTTGAAGGCTTCTTTTCAGGTGCGCAATTTTTTCTTCACGTGGCCGCCAACAATCTTGACAAAGTCGGAATGCTTGCTTGTGTAGTGACTTTTTATATTGTACTCTTTAAGTACCCCAATAGTTTCACGGCAAATGAGGCATATAACTTTACCAAGGTGTTCCACGCTAAATTAATTATGAGACCATTTTTCTTGCAAATTTCGGTGCTCATCTTCAACTTTCCTTTTCACTTGTTTTGACGCCATTTGTCTCTGCATTTGTCTCTTGTTTCATAAGCATCAAATAAAATAAAGAAAGTGGAAGAGTCCACAAAAGCATCGCGTTGCGGGTTATGGTAGAGCCCACAGCACTGAAAGAGAGGGAACCTGTCGTTGATGGAGCAGTTGAAGAAGTTGAATAAAACAAGTCAGGCAACCGAAATGCCCAGGACCGATAGGATTTTAAGGCATTCGAGAATGAAAAGGATAGCATTTGATTTCTAAAGAAGCCTTTCGTTGTTAGGAAGTAGATGAGGTTGCTAAGGAAGCCTCTGATTGCTAAGCAAGGCGTACTTCTATGGGAAACGTATCGTTCAAACTGAATAAAATTACCTGAAAAGTTAAATGGAGAAAGTAGCAATTTTCTATGGATTAGAACATATAAGAATCTTTTAATTTGTAAGCATTCCTATTTAATGAAATAAGCGTTAATTGTTGAAGCGTTCTCTGTAGTGGTCAACTATTGCCAACGCTTTCTACGTAAGCATGTACCATTGAAGGAATGATTAGCTACTAGGTATTGTTAAAATATGCCTAACACAAATTAACTGTTGTTAATATAAGGCGTAAGTAATTATATGCCATATCTTAGCATTGAAAGTTCCAATGAACCATAATGATACCATTAAATTACGTATCTTTGAACCAATTTGGATGATCATTAATTTTACGTTATATTCATTCATGACACCTCACTCCAAGTTGTTTGATATATTACATGCCGTATCTGAGCATTGAAAGTTTCCAATGGGCCAAAATGATACTCCTAAACCACGTACCTTTAAACCATTTTCTTCTATCATTAATTTTACGATATATTCATTCATGGCATATCATTCCAAGTTGTTTGATATATTACATGCTATATTCTAGCACTGGAAGTTTCAGTGGGCCCTAATGATTCCACCAAACCATCTGCCCTAGATCCAATTTCAACAGTCATTACTTTTACGTTATATTCATTCATGTCACATCATTCCAAGGTGTTGATATATTACATGCCATATTTTAGCATTGAAAGTTCCAATGAACCATAATGGTTCCATTAAACCACATATCATTGAACACATTTCGACTTTAATTAATTTTACGTTATATTCATGCATGACACATCATTCCAAGTTGTTGATATATTACATGCCAAATCTTAGCATTGAAAGTTCCATTGAGTTATAATGGTTCCACTAAATCCAGCTTCCTTTGAACCAATTTCGACTATCATTAATTTTACATTATATTCATTAACGACACATCATTCCAAGACCTTTGATATATTACTTGCCATATTTTAGCATTGAAAGTGCCAATGAACCATAATGGTTCCTCTAAACCAGCTCCCTTTGAACCACTTTCGACTATCATTAATTTTACGTTAAATTCATGCATGACACATTATTCCAAGTTGTTTGATATATTACATGCCATATCATAGCATTGAAAGTTTCCCCTGAAGCATACTGGTTCCATGAAATCACATACCATTGAACCTATTTCGACTATCATTAATTTTACGGTAATATCCAACCGTGATACATGTTATTTCAAGCTGTTTGATATAATTTATCCCATATCTTAGCATTGAAAGTTTCCAGTGGACCATAATGGTACCACTAAACCACATACCCTTGAAACAGCTTTGACTGACATTGTCCATTAAGGAAGACCATCACTTGTCTTCACTTAATTCACAAGCCTTTTCTTTGCTTAAGCTATGGAATGCCAATGAGAACAGCATTTGGCAGTGCACAGGCCATTTATACATGGAATTGTATAGTGAAAAACGTGGTCCCCTATATTATTTGTGACCTTTTGAACCGAAGTACTTCACCGATTTTCTCCACCAACGAATTCAGTCTTTCGTTTTCCCTAAGTTGTCGAATGGCGAAAACGGAAGTCGAAATTCGGAAGTGTTCGAGAGCTAGAGCACCAACAGACAGACAGACGGACGGGCAGAGGGACAGACAGACGGATGGACGCACATTGTGAAAACATAAGTACCTATCGGTCCTAATAGTGAAAGTGAACACAGCCCGTGGGTATGTACGTGGGCCACCTTGCAGGTGTAAATGCATTCCTTTCACGGGTCGCATAAATTCCTTTGGCGAGCCGCATTTTGCCCGCGGATCGCAGGTTGGTCATTCCTGCCTTAGATTTTATACTTTCTCCGACTCCACTTGATATTTATATCAAAGGTTTTGCCAGGAAAAATTCATACATACTGGGTAATCAAGGGCTATGGGTGGACTTCCCCCGGGTGATGTCTCACAGTTTCATTAGCTAGATTTTACCAGTTATATTCTCCAGATGACTTCTGACATTACAGTTACTCGGACCCTCCCTGAGCTATCGAACGAGGTCATAATTGATCCGTGGCTGTCTCGGGAGGAGTGAGTTGGAATTTTCCTAAGGGGGCCCACCATTTTGTATACCGTGACAGTCCCAGAATCCTCCATTTTCGTCGGTTGGGTCAATGGGTCACGGTTTTACAGGCGGAGACATTGCCCGTTATTTATTGTCTGCAGCTATGTATGGAAAAGCTCTATGTACGTAGACGCATTTTCATACTTAGCAACAGTCAAAGGGCCCTTAAGGCCAATAAATCCTCTAGGGTTACTTCTAAACTTACCCTGGAATGCTGACAGCTCCTGCAGGTCCTGTCGCTTCATAATAGTGGTGGGAACCTTGTGGTAGGTTCCGGGACATAAAGGTTTTGTCTGATACGAGGTTGATGATACCTTAGCTACACACAGTGCTAAATTTATTTTCATTGGTCCTGAACCCTTCTGCAGTATTTCTAAAACTGCGGTTCGAGAGATAAATATCTCTCACCGATATTATAAATGATGGAAAAGAGGGTTCAAACCACCGATCAAAAACATGCCAGGCTCAGGATTAGGAGATCCTCTCCTAGTCTAACGTCTGCATTCTACAACTCCATAGAAATAAAGTACGGATTATCATAGGCTTCCTTACTGGTCACGATTTACCCCATAAACATCTACAGAGAATGGGAATCCTTCGGGAAGAGCCACTATGCTCGAAATGCTGTTTGGCGGAAGAAACGGCCTACCACTTTCTTTTTGACTTGTGTCCCCTTGGCACATTGTCACGACAATCGGACGATCGATTACAGCAGCGATCGGAATGGAAACATGTGGAGCTTCAAAAACAAAACAAAGTCATCAGCAGAAACATCCCCGGGGATCGAATGGTTTTCTCCGCTTACCATTGGCTATGCAAAGTAGAGAGCGAGGAAGGCGGGGCGAAGGAGAAATAAAAGCTGAGATGAAGGAAGAAAAAAGACTGGCTTGAGCGATTCTCCACGTAGAGGACGAAGAAGGCGAGACTTCTACGGCAGATCAAAGGCCACTAATCTCCATGGGACCTCTTCCAACTGTCAGGCGAAGGAAGACAGCGGCACTCAGCTTTATTAACGGTCTCAAGGAAACAGGCGAAAACATAGAAACAGGCAAGTGCCATATCAGATGTTGAATTCTAAATAATAGTTATAAATTAAAAATACAAAATGAATAAAAAAATAATAATAAACAAAAATAATTAAAAAATAATAGGTAAAATCAAAATCAAAATCTATGTCAAACCCAAAAAGAAAACTTAACATTATTTATATACAGAGCTTTTTTTTTTGATTTTGATTTTATCTATTATTTTTTAATTATTTTTGTTTATTATATCTTTTATTTTTTTTATTCATTTTGTATTTGTAATTAATAACTATTATTTATTGTATTCCAGGGTTCTGGTGTCTCGTCCTTCTCTAAATATATATCCGTTCATGTTGAAGTCTAATTTTTATGATTGTTCGTCTGCAGAGATTCCAACATCAAAGAAGACTCTCAACGCCAATCATCCCAATACGCTCCGAGCCGTAGATACGACAGAAGGAACGAGCCCAGGCCCATCAACGGATGACAGTCCCGGATCGCACTGCATCCACAATGAAGTCTTCGACCAAGTCATCTCATCCTCCTGCTCCATGCTTTATGTGACTGAATCGTCCGATTCCACATTTCTACCTATTTCTTCTGCTACAAGTTTGTCGCCGCGGTATCCCTCTCTGCCCGCGGGCTCGCCTGCAGGATAGGGTAAGCGCGCGAGATCAGGTCCAAATTTGGCAAGGAATTCGTAAGTGCATCAATTGTGACATTTTCCGCTTAGACCATTTGAAATTTTATTCTTGCATTTAGTGTTTTCATAAAATTTATATTATTACTAATGCTGGTTCTTTTTGGATATCTCATCAGGAATTCATTCCCACGATAAAGGTTTGGTTTGGTTTGGTTTGTTTGGTATTAACGTCCTTTTCAACTGCTGTGGTCATTTCAGGACGGCGTTATAGGGGCCGCAAATTTTGCCTCGCAAGGGTTCTTTAACGTGCAGCCGGCAAACGACTACACGGGACCAACGGCTTTACTTCCCTTCCGAAGGAAGGGCGTGATCTCAGGATTTCCCCCTGAAAAATCCTCGTCGTCCTCGGCCAGGATCGAACCCACGTACTCGGGCATCAGAGGCGATCACGCAAACCACTGAGCCACCGAGGCCGATCCACGATAAAGCAACATTACGCACCGAGAGGACTATACTACACCCAATCACATCACTCTATTTAGTGAAGCCCAAAGACCCGTTCCAGAATTGATTATGCTAGAAGAATACGAATCGTATTTGAACTTTCTAAATTTTATATCCATTTAATTTGTATTTCCTCATTAGGTTGATTCAATTAAATCATATTTTTATTACCAAGTAAAATCTTTAACACTCACTATCTAAAATTACGTAACACGCATTTTCCTCACTTCACGTCTGGCTTAACCTTCCTTGAAGATATTTATCTAGACCCCGTAGGCAGCTTGACTCGCTTTTTAATTCTGTCTGGCTATCTCTAGGTTTCTAAGGTTTTCTTATTGACTGACAACCCTACTTATAAGATAAGATATATCTCGCTCAACAATTTCACACGACTACACGCAATAAAGTTCCAATCTCGAATGCCTAAGACAAAATCATTACTTTGACGTAAGCAGCGTCGAGCTTGCGTGAAATGGTGAAAAGAACGACTTCTATTGGGTCAAGATTATTGGAACCCTATTTTGTTCAGCGATGAATCTGTATTTTGTATTTGCCATGGAAACCAAGGACCACATGTGTTGATTATTTCAGGCATGTTAAATTCATATAACCTGCTTGGGGGGTTGGAGAAAGAAACATCCGATTGAGTGGGGTGGAGCCTTTCGGAAGGCATAGTAAGGTTTATTTCTGAAGTTTCTTGTACGTTCTAAATTAGGGATAAGATTTACGCTAATGTAAATTATTTAATTAAAATAACAATGGGAGAAGTTGGTATATGCTTTTGATTGTTGATGAACGAGGTGCATGCTCCGCAGTACGGAATTTTTTGTTACTGAAAAATTCAGCTGTTTAGAAAAGCCAGATGTTTGTAGCAGTTGTTCGCCGGCAGCTCAAATGTCCACTTCTCCAGCTCTTGGCGTCCAGTTCAGCGAGAGGGTCTGCGGTATTCCCGGTACAAGCACCTAGGTTCGTTCAACGATGGGCTGACGGCCCGTGGATGGAGACCACAAGGGAGAGGCTGTGGGAAACCAATCTCGACCTGAAACCGTTTCTCGGGCTCCGGAGTTGGATGAACGGTTTTTTTGTGAGAATATTTTTCTGCCTTTTTAATGAAGGACAATTGTAATTTAAGCATGACTGTATTCCTCCGGCCCAGGGATCCATGGATTCTGTCGAGAAACCAACTTTTCATTCGACCCTCAACTAACTTATAGGAGACGAGGGACCGACCGTCACCGCCGTAATCCTACGTCGAAGACGATAGGAGCGGTCTGCATGATAATCTAGCGGCTCTCGAGTTCTCCTCGGGTAGCGGTCCTCGGTGTTCGGTAAGAAATTTAATGAAAAATTTGTTTCCTGAGACTTAGCTCTGAAGTTCGATAATAAACTGCTTTAACTTGTGAGTTTAACTTACGAAAGAAAACACGAATATACTCAAACCTGTTGGGACGACGTTGTATTGCGAGTGGCTCACCGAACCTCTTGCCCGGAGTAATACGTTAAGTATCAATGTAGATTTTAAAAAAAAACCATCGAAAGGGTACCTGCTCGTAAAAAATTACTTAAGGACGTTATTCGAGAGACATTATTAAGACGACCCCCTAGATAGTGGATTGCACTCTACACTTCTGAACAGTTGGTCTCTCATTTTTAGTTTTTGCTTTTTGATGAGTAACGAGTTTACCTTTTGTTCAGAGGGGGAAGCAAAATAAATAGAATTTAATGGGTGGTACTTTAAAAGAAAGAACCCCAAAACTTAAGAGTAAACATGGCTCGTTAAAAGACTTTTACTTTGTTTTAAAAAATGCGATATTTATTTATAAAATACAAAAATTCTGTACAAAAAAAATGTTCTATACAATATGATTTAATTGAGGAATAGGCATTGCGATCTCAATTACAAAAGAAAATATTTCTCGGAATAAAATAAAGAAATACTTAAATGTACGTTAAATACAGCAAAACACTAACGAGAAATATTAATCGCTACATTGAGTGAATTGAGATTAAATATAAAAAAAATTGAGACAGACCAATTCCTTAAAAAGAATAAGGAAAAGAAAGAAATTTTAAAATCCCATTTAATGTCCAAAGAAAGACTGCGAAATGATAATCAATTTTTAATGGGGAATAAGATTGAAAATGTGCAGCATGGCGTCCCTTATGCGCGTTATTGTTGAAATAACATTAAAAGAAAACTCATTATTACCTTATGGGTAAAACCGCAAAACAATGCTGCTCGGTAAAGAATCATGGCTGCCGCGAGAAAGTGAGAAATTCAATAAGAAACTAAACATCGAACGGCAGGGCAGGAGTAATTTGCAGAGCATTTGGAATGAAAATGATAAATGGAAGTTGAACCAAAGAACGTTAAGGAAAAGAATGAAAGCTCTACTTGATTTAATATAAGTTCTGTAGATCCTAGCGCCGCCACAGCCTGGCGGGAAAGTGATATGCAGAGAAGCTCTCGCTCATGTCAAAGTGGGCAGCAAATGCATTGCTATACCTGCATTCATTGAAGTTTTTTTTATTTAGTTTTAAAATGCTAAATTAAATTATTGTTCATTTATTTTCTAATTTATTTACTGACACGATTTATTATATTTAAAGTATAATTATTTTATTTCATAACATTATTTTATAATGAAATCTTGTAATTTGTTTTTTAAATTCTGTAATTTTTAATATATTTTAGAAAGAAAACAAATGTTTATTTTAACATGACTTTTATTCACTTACTTTTTAACAGTGATTTAAAAGCAGACCCCACAAAAAATTAGACTGTGGAAAAGATGTTATAAAAAAAATAAAATCAATTGCATTAAATATGGTTATAAATTTTATAACCATTGGAAAATTAGAATCCGGATAAAGTTTTATCACCAACTAAAATGTTCTTACTGTCAATACATTCATTTTTTCAAGAATTTTTTTGGCTAAAAAGCCTGCAACGTATGCAGCCGAATTTGTTTCAGATAAATTTGGATTTTCAATGTCTAGAGTTATTGGATCCGTGTTATTTGTGAGTCAAAAGAAAACTTTGCAACTGTTTCAAATTCCTTGGATGTTTCTTGGAACATTTCAAGTTGGCAATAAAAGTTCATCATATCCTTTTCACAATTTAAAATAACATTTGTGGCCCTAAGTTATTTTGTAGCAATGATGTTTTATTGCTTGGCAATTGTTTTACCTTAGCAACGCACGCGCAAGAAAATTAATACGAGCTGAGGCCGCGCTGAAATGCATTGTTAAAACAGCACAAACAATCAAAAAACGTATATGGATAAGAAGTGAAGGCAGTCTTTATATCACGTGATAAAAGCTGCCCGATCATCGAACGGGGGCTTCGCTGCGACACACATTTCCCGCCAGACTTGGGCGGCGCCACTTACGTCTACGCGAGCCTTTCCTTCTTATCCTTATACGTTCTTTGGTTGAACGTTATGCTGCAGGCTAGTAAAGACATGGAGGGCCAGAAAGAGGGACGACTGGTCAAGCCAGAAGCTGGAAGTGGTCTGTCTGAAATAAAAAAAAACAGTAACCATGGAAAGAACATCAACAATAGTGGGACACACATCCTCGTGATCACGAAAATTATTCGCGAGGAACAACTAGCTGCAGACAGTGATAATCACGTGGAGATTTTTTAATTAACATTTATTAAAACAACCTATACTCAATCAATAATATACTCACAATTAAAATGTATATTAAACGTACAATACGTTAATATATATAAAAAAATACATACCATGTAGTAAAAAAACAATGTGGTTACTGCCTTCACGTTAGGTAAGAACAAGCCCAAAAAATATCCTTTTGTGATTTTAAAGCTAAAGTCATTTAACAAAAAAATATTGCGTTTAGAACCCCTCTCATCCCGCGAAGTAAATAACTTTGCAATTAAGAAGTTTAAAGGAACAAGATAAACTTTGTAAATACCCTCGTGTAGGCCAGCAAACCAATGAGTTAAGTAATTTATTATAAATAATTACTTATCCTATTCAGATATGGATAACTAATCCAGGAATCTGCGTAAAGCAGGGGCAGGTAAAGGTTTAGTTAGTGCGTCTGCCGGCATGTCGGGGAAAGAACAGTAGGTAAGAATCACATTCTGAAGATTAATTTCTCGCGCGATGAAATTATGCAATCTCAAAATGTGTCTTGTCCTACTCTTCGATTCTAATGCTCCCAGACATGCTATGGCAGACGTTGAGTCAGTATAAATGATTGTGGGGAAAGAAACAAACTCCTTGTCCTAACTCGGTTATGAGGTCCCAAAGACATTTCAGTGACTTCACGCATTCGTTTATAGCGATTATTTCGGCTTCGCAGCTGCTCAGGGCGACTAAACGTTGCTTCTTAGATGACCAGGTTATGGTATTTTCCCCCATTTTGATCAAAATTCCAGAGTATCCTTTACTCTGTGGGGTGACACACCAGCTAGCGTCAGCGATGCACACAAAGGACCCGTAGATGGGGTAAAAACCAGTGATGTGTCGCAGGTGTGTTTAAGATAAGAAGCGACGCCGTTAAGAGCAGTCATATGCAAATGTGTAGGCGATTTAGCATATGTCGACAGCCTAGTGCAAGTCATTACATACATTAAGGAACCGAGAAGAGATTGGTAATTGGTAGAATCGACCGGTTGTGAATCCGCAGTATCATCAAGGTTCACATGAGGGCTTAGTGGCATGGTCTTTGGTTTGATGTCTTGAAGGCCATAATCATGCAGGATTTGCTTGATATAATGTGCCTGTGACAGATGAATTGAACCGTTCACTTGTGACACATTCATACCTAGCAGATGCTTTACCACTCCTAATTCCACGAGGTTGATTTCTTGTTTCACTTTGTCCATGATAGAGGTTAGGACGAAGACATTTGATGTTGCTGCCACGATGTCATCCACGTAGACTGTTAAGAGAATGGTGCACCCAGCATTGGTGTAGTAGAAAAAACAATCGTCTGCTCTGGATGGAGTGAATTTTAATCGGGTAAGAAGCTGACACAATTTTACGTACCAGCATCTTCCACTTTGTTTGAGGCCGTAAAGTGATTTACGCAATTTGCAGACGTGATTAACTGGCGTTGATAGTCCCTTGGGTGGCGATAGATATATGGTGTGGTCTATCGGTGCGTGAAGATATGCACATTTGACGTCATACTGGCGCAGCTATGGCAAACAGTAAGCGGAGGGATTCCATTCTGATGACAGGTGAGAAAGCTAACTCATACTGGCTCCCGTAGACTTGTGACGAGCCGATAGCCACCAACCTTGCCTTGAATCTGGACACCGAACCATCAGGATTGTATTTGATGCGGTAGATCCATTTGCTCTTTAAAATATTTGGTAGACATTTGGTGGCGGAAGCTCTAAATCCCAGACATGATGAAGCATGAGTGAATTCAATTCATCTTGCATGGCCTCTTCCCATTGAGAATGTTGGGGAGAAGCGAGTGCTTGTTCATAAGACTGGGGTGCGATTGGCGGAGAGATTACCAAGTCGGAGTCAGTAAAGTCAGGATGACATAAGGCGGCACGTTGTTTTTCTGCCTTCACTTTTAATCTTTGTGAACGTCGTAATACCAGTTGTGGGACTTCAACGGGTGGTTGGTTCACTGGTGAATTAGACGAACAAACTGGAGCATCTTCCATCGATGTGGTTTCTGATGGAGGTGTGACCACTAGCGTGTCCTCAGTATCAGATAGAACCTGCATTCTTGTCTCGTCTAATGTTAAAGTGGGTAAGATTGGCTCTGAATGATATGTGGTTCATCAGGCTGTGGTGCTTCAAAGACTGGGGGTTCCATGTGAATTGGAAATACCAGAGGAACAGATGATGGATCTGATTTTCTTGTGAACTCTGGAAATACCTTAGGAAAGAAACGAACGGTACGTGCTCGTAAAAACCTGCTCTCATTGAGCGCATAAATAAGGTACCCAGGAGATGAAGCGGAGTATCCCATAAAAACACCACTTTTGGCGCGAGCGTCAAATTTTGATCGGTGCGACTTGGGTATATAATAGTATACCAGGCAACCGAAAGGAGCTCGATATTTGATGGTCGGTTTCTTTTTGGACCATATCTCTTCAGGGGACTTAATTTGACCTCGTCTAGGCAAAGAATTCAGATTAAATGCTGCTGTAGTCGCAGCATGGTCCCAGAATCGGTGCGGAACTTTTGACGATGCAAGAAGAACTCGAATTCCATCGCAAATGGAGCGTACGGTTCTTTCAGCAACACCATTTGACTGGGGGTTCTCAGGAACGGTGAATTGTTGAGATATGCTTTGCTTCGTACAGAACTCACCTAGCTCCGTATTGGTGAATTCTGTTCCATTATCGGAACGTATATACGCCAGATTTTGTCCTGTAGAGCGTTGTAGCTTTAATATTAAGTCTATTAACGCTTTTGGCACTTCATTTTTGTCGGAGTAGCACAAACGAAAGTTTTTCGTGAGAAATCATCGACGACTACTAACAGGAATTTGTTTCCATGGATAGAAGTGGTAGGCATTAGTCCCACTGTATCCACGTGAAGTACCTGTAAAGGACGGGTTGACCGTTGACCTTGTACAATGTTGTGAGGGGCGTTGCATAATCGTGCCTGAAGGCATGCAACACATGGTTGGTCATCAATTAATGGCGGCAAAAATTCAAGACCGCGCATGCTATGGTGTTTCACGGCTGCGGTGAGTTTTTTTGATGACGGATGGCCCAATGCATTGTGAATGTCACTATAAGTGACAGCCATTGAAAGTAATGGGGGGTCCGTTCGGGAAACTGAATGGATATTTGAGACCACGGGAAGGAACGGGAAGTCCTCCACGCCCTCCTGCGCAGCGATAGTCGTGCCCTTGGGTGAAGTAATGGAATAACCAGTTGGGTCGAAAAGACTGTAACCCTGCTTTGATAATTGACTCATGGAGACAAGATTAAGGCGCGCGTTTGGGGCATAAAGCGCGTCATGGAGTTTTAAAACTGCTCCTGAATCTAATAACACGCTTGCCGCACCACTACCGATGGCAGCAATCGTTTTCTTAGGGTCTGCAGTATGTATCCGCTTATGACAGCTTTGAAAAGAATCAAAGAACTGTTTTTCTTTACGTGAAATGAGCTGCCCGTGTCAACTATCCAATCCTTGTTTGGAACACTGTTAGTGTTTCAAACACTCCTGTAAGTTTCTTGCTTTGTCCTTTTGTACCCGATTTGCGAGGCTTACGCTTAGGACGTGAAGCTGATGAACGAGGCATGGGCTTTGTTGATGCAGGATCCTGCGAACGAGAAGGTATCGCAGTGTGTGTGAAGTAGCTGGACCTGCAGTAGTGGGATAAATTTTGGACGGACAAACCGTTTTTACGTGTCTTCGGCCTCCAGAGTTATGGCATGTTACGTCATTTGTTCGACGGGCATTTTGATGTGGACGCGGGGAAGAAACAGAGATGGCACATGAGGCTACACCTATTGAGGAATTTAGTGTGGTGTGGTCCTTAAAAACCACATTTAGTTGACTCAGAAAGGTTTCAATTGACATTGATGGGTTTGATTGGATCGCGAGTCTCAATGGAGTATAAGTTGAGGGTAGACCTGCGACCATATGGTCAATCAAAATTTTATCATCCAGAACCAGGGACACGGCTCCAGCCTGAGCACGGATTTGTAGCGCTCTTGCTACATAGGCATTCGGATCATCAGCGTCTAAGAAACGCAAGGCTGAGAGACGCCGCATTATTTCAGCCTGTGTCACTGAATCCGGCCTTCCATATCGACGCTTAATTGCTTCCCACAATGTATAGGGATTGTTATCTTGAAGCATGACGACAATATCATCACTCACGAAGCCAACGAGAAAGACAGGCCTCGAAGGGGAAAAGTCACCTGACCAACTGGGTCCGAACAACAATCCAATTTTCATTGTCTCCATGTTGGATTTTAAAAATCAGTATCTTTTCGTTTGTTGGAAACAATGAAGGTTGGATTGTTGTTCGGACCCAGATGCTCAGGTGACTTTTCCGCTTCGAGGCCTGTCTTTCTCGTTGGCCTCGCATCAGTCACCATACTCAGGAGGTAATGCCATACTCTTATCCAATCAAGGCGCATGGATGAGCTGGCTGATGCTTCTGTAGGGAGAGAGATCTTTTCTTGGACATATTTGGCTAGCCCTTTGGTTTCGAGAAAGTTAAAACTCGATACGTCCATTGAATACAGGGTGTTTCAAAATTATGTACAATAAATTTAGTGACATATTCTTCAGGTCAAAAGAAGACGAAAATGTTCTATAGCACTCTGTCTGGAAACGATTTGTTTGCAAGTAATCCAATATCATACAGTACGGAAGCACGGTAGTTAGCGGACGATATTTTAACAGTTCCAGCGTTTCGACCCAACACTAGGTTGAGTGGTTTGTTCCATTTAAACCTACTTTAGGGTTGTTCCATTAGTTGTGTACGGTTGTTTCCATTACTGTAGTTTCACTACTGCACATCCACTAGGAATATCAATTTCAGAACGTTTGCGTGCTTTGACATACGCATTACGATTTACGTAAAAAAAGTCATGTACACGTATTCCAGTGCAGAATACACTGACATGCACCTAATGTATGGTCCTGCGGACGGAAATGCTGTGGAAGCATGAAGACTCTACCAAGAACGCTTTCCGAATAGACGTTTGCCAAATAACCGAACATTTGTATCTGTCGACAGACATTTGAGGGAGCGTGGTTCCTTTGGCCGTCAAACAGGACAGGGCGGCCTGTAGCACATTCTCCGGATGAGGAGGATGTGATAATTGACATCATACATGATGAACCACAGACAAGTACCCGTCGTATTTCTTCCATGGTACACATTCCGCACTATGTGTTTGGCGCATTCTTCACCGTCAGCTTTCGCATCCATATCATCTGCAACTGGTTCAGGCACTGAACCCAACGGACTATCCACACCGGCAACGGTTTTGCCAATGGATACAACGTCGTCATGCTGCAGACCGTAGTTGTTTCAGCCAGATACTTTTCACGGACGAAGCAACCTTCACCCGGACAGGAATCGTAAATTCTAACAACCAGCACCATTGGGCAGATGCTAACCCGCATGTTACCAGAGCTCGAGCGCATCAACAGCGTTTCTCCGTGAACATTTGGTGTGGAATTGTCGGAAATAACTTAATTGGCCCTTATGTATTGCCGCCACGATTGACTGGGCGAACGTATCTTTTGTTTTTGCAGAATGCATTGCCAGAATTACTGGAAGATGTTCCTCTTTTGATAAGATCTAACATGTGGTTCATGCATGATGGCGCTCCAGCATATTTCAGCCATGTTGTGCGAGCACACCTTAATGCTGCATACACGAATCGGTGGATAGGTCGAGGTGGACCGGTAGCCTGGCCTGCAAGATCACCCGACCTTAATCCCTTGGACTTTTTTCTGTGGGGCCATGTGAAAACGATCGTCTACAGCACAGAAGTTCCTAACATTGCGGATCTGCGACAACGAATTGAAAATGCATGCCAAACCGTTCGTAATGCTGGCGACGAACTCTTCTATGACATCAGACGGTCGCTCATGCAACGAGCCGAAGCGTGCGTGCAAGATGGTGGCGGGCACTTTGAACAATTCCTGTAATTTGGAGCCACGGGTGTAGTTGGCTGTATCGCGTAAATAAATCGTTTCCAGACAAAGTGTTATAGAACATTTTCGTCTTCTTTTGACCTGAAGTATATGCCACTAAATTTATTGTACATAATTTTGAAAAACCGTGTATAATTGGCACTCGTTGGCCTAGGGAGGGAACGACCCTCTTCAAAATATGATTCCTCTATATTGTATTAAAATAAAAGAAAGAAACCACACTTTGCTACCATATGTTCAGAGGGGGAAGCAAAATAAATAGAATTTAAGGGGTGGTACTTTAAAAGAAAACCCCAAAATTTAAGAGTAAACGTGGCTCGTTAAAAGACTTTTATTTTGTTTTAAAAATTGCGATATTTATTTATAAAATACAAAAATTCTGTTCAAAAGAATGTTCTATACAATATGATTTAATTGAGGAATAGGCATTGCGATCTCAATTACAAAAGAAAATATTTCTCGGAATAAATAAAAAATACTTAAATATACGTTAAATACAGCAAAACACTGTAACGAGAAATATTAATCGCTACATTGTGCGAATTGACTTTAAATACAAAACAGAATTGAGACAGACTAACAATGAAAGGAAAAGTTTGTGCAAGTGTAATTATCCCGGGCAACGCCGGGTACCTCTTCTTGTCTTCTTCTATATATATAAAGAAGGATGTTTGTGGGTCTGTCTGTGGGTCTGTACGTTTTTTATACAAATCTACAGTTTTATTCCGATCTTGATAAAATTTCGCATACATGACCTTCAAAGCATGAGGAAGGTCACTGTCTACCTCAGATTTCGGAAAAATAATAAATATCGATAAAAAATCGATATTCATGGTTATGGCAAGGCATATTAATGAGAAATATCTCATGACCAACAATGCAAGGCAACGTTTGTACAACAATAGGTATCAACAATGGTATCAACACGCAATTCACAAACGCTCTGCATGAACCAACAATCAATATCTCATGACCAACAATGCAAGGCAAAGTTTGTGCAACAATAGGCCCATTGTGTTCGCATCAACAATGGTATCAGCGCGCAATTCACCAATAACAATGAGCACAGAATGATGATGTAATGTTAAAGCAATCTTTCCAAGAATTATAACAATGAACATAAAATGATGATGTAATATGAATAAGTTTCAATTTGTAACAATGCATAGAATTCCTGTTATTCAGGCTTTTCTTAGAAAAGAGAGTTCTTAGTACTTAACAATTTCTTGAAAATCTTTAAAAATGATCAGTAACTGGAGATAATGGAGAGTTAGCAGACTATTGAGAAAGAGTGGAAAGACGACAGAGCTCCGTGATGTATTGAGCAAATGGGAAGCAAGTAAATAGAAGAATCGGCGACCGCTAGACTGCACAAAGTGATGAATGGCCAAGTTTTGCTTCAACACATCGAGAGAAGAGTGGAAATTGCAACAACACTAAGTATACATCTGAGATAAGATTACGTGAGTAAGAAATTATTTAGACTAGCAGTGGCATCCTTGGAGAGGTCCAGCCATTGTGAGCCTTTAAAAAGATTTTTTTCGAATTTTCATTAAGAAT
>JAHWFO010076482.1:168595-181929 GCA_023313115.1 Rhysida immarginata | reverse complement strand
AATTACTCGACCATAATTCTATGAATATTATCCCCTGGAATCCTACAGTTTATTACTATGAGACAGACTTTATTTGCTGGAAAAAACACTTTTTGAATAAATAATTTCTTTTAAATATACATTTAAAATTTCCTCACCTTATAAAAACTCTTAGAAATACAGCGTATATTTAAGGCCATGCAATGAACCGTGAAAATTCATTAGCTTCGTCAAATCAATAGATAAATAAAGATCTGCACTATTCAAAGTAGCTAGCCTGCATAAAATGATAAACTTTTACTGTTAATAATTAATAACTAACAGTACCCTAATTGCCGAAAGCATTGAATTTCATTGCCAGTGGCGACTATTAAACAGTATATTAATAGTCACTCTCATTAAACGCGTTTTTTAATTTTTCTGATTTTTTTCAAATAGCATCTAATCAATGGTTTCCTATCTATATCTCAGGGAAACAGTATTTTATTTATTATTATCATTACACAGATATGAGAAGTCTTTAAAACTTCGTTGTCTATGTTTAGAAGTATTTTCATACCAATCATTTCAATAATTATGAACCCCATAACAATTTATTACTGGATCGCTCTTCTATTTGTTCTCACATTTCAATTACCTCTGTATTGTGCTGTAAACGAACTTTTTGGAAACGGACGTTTTCGAAAAGATTATATATCGAGAGCGCAAGTTTTGCAGTCTTTTGCGGCGCCTTCTCTCATTCAATGTATGCGCCTGTGTGCTAAATTGTAAGTAAAAATATTTTTAAAACTCTTATTATTATTTTTTTCATCTGTAAATGTTTCTATAGTTCTATGTACTTCATTTATGATTCTTAACTAAATTGATGATCACAGTCTTCAAAATTACCAAAAACAAAATACTTTCGTCTTACTTTTAAAATATAGTGTGACTAAATTCAGATAATTCTTAAACATCGAGAATTTTTATTTCGCATATTAAGTATACTTATTAAAATTTTAACAACGGGTGTTTTGTTTTGGGTGAAAAATATTAAAAGAAACGGTAAACCTATTTCATAATAGTAAAGTGTGCAATATAAGTAGGTTAATTAAAAATGATGGTTTCATCCAACCTCTGAGAATTATAAAACAAAATTGAATTTGTAACAATACATAGAATTCCCGCTGTTCCGGTTTTTCTTGGAATTGATAGCTCTTGGAAGTTTATATTTTTTTGAAAATCTTTTCAAGTGATCAGTAACTAGAGATTGGAGAGTTAGCATTTTATTGAGAAAGGTGACAGATGAAGCAGTCCCTTAGCTCTGGCGACAGGCGATAACAAAGCATAAATCAACTCGACTCTTCAAATCAACAACCATACTATAAAAATCGTTCGAAGGATACATGTAATTCGAATCTATCGAAATGACCCTTTAAAATGAATGAATATTGGTCAGAGAAGTAAAAAAAAAAAAAAAGTTATCCGGGCGTCGGAAACATCTGAACAATGGCAGCTTCATCTACAACCGGAAATTGTAGAATTACTGAAAACCAGTATGAGTTATTATTTAACTTCTTGAGGTTGTTCTGCTTATCTACAGTCTGTACAATAAAAGAAAAAACTAGCGTGATGCCAGAATATGCTATTAGACGATCAGAAGCACTCAGCCAGGAGCATTCTGGCATCACGCTAGATGTTACTTTTATTGTATAGACTGTAAAATTTTAATTATCCCGGGCAAGGCCGGGTGCCCCTGCTAATATTTTAATAAAAGACGATTTTAGTATCTGCCTCAAATATGTACATTAAAGATATACTAGGATCCCCCAATGATCGAAATTCGATCACATTTCTGAGAAAAAAAAATATGTGTAACTGTTCTAGCCTCAATCTTGCTTATTAATAAACTTTGAAGAATGAAAAATAGATAACAATAAATATCCAAAATGCTTTGCATGACATTTCTGACACTCCCGATTCATTTCACCGCAATGATAACTTTGAAATTTTCTCGGAATAATATTTAAAGCAATCTAAAGGTATCTTTTAATATTTCTATCGAATTATTATCTAAATATAATATTTATATTTAAGATAAATTGTCCCTCCCTATCTCTGCGTCTCTCCCCCGTCCCACTGTGGAAAATTAAGGTCTGTTTCGGACCAAAAAATCTATATATAAATACGGCAACACATTTTTTGTTATGCACTTTTACCTGTGTAAAGGTGGACGAATACGCATGAAACTTATATGGTTGGAAAATTCCTGTGCTCTACATGTGCACAATATATTTTGTTTGCGTATTTGTTTACGTTAACACAGGTAAAAAGCGTTTCAAAATAGGTAGCATTAAGGAACAGGTTGTGCACCATATTTGTCAACGCATCTAGCATTGCCTTTTTTATTGTTTTTTTTTTTAAATAATAAATATCAAATTAACTCAAATCATTGTTGATGTTCATTTGAAAGAATTTTAATTGTTGTGTTGTTGATGTTCATTTAAAAGCATTAGAAAACCGTATAACAAATACTCTGCAGCTTTTGAAAGTCAACGAACAGAGTTCAGAACCTGAAGGTCCCCCAGTATAATAGAGTACCTTTAATGTATCTATACATTATTCCATAGACACAACTGCTTAAAAATTGTTATTAACCAACTATTCAAAATATTTCTATAATTAGTAGGGAAGCATTTTATGTATTTTTCGTCGTTTTCTAGGCTATTTTAAGTTTTTTTCATACACTTTGAAAGTAATATTCTTAGCTTTCCCATACACGTACGAGACCCAACTGTCCAGCATCTTGCGTTACATCTTCAAAACGGTCAACGTCTATGTTTCACTGAAGAAAATGCTCTTCAACGAACATCCGAGCCACCAAAAACGACACTTACCGTAATTTTCACGTTGTGCCAAAATCTTGATGTTATCGGACAATCCGCGCAAACATTTTATATGCCGACCTTCCACGCTATTTCACATGGGACATATCAGGTAAAAAATGGGAACAGCGTAGACAAGGCAAACCACATCCAACAATCGCAGGCGTATTCAAAGCCAACACATTGGGACGACTTTACACAGTACATCCAAAACAACGTGAATGTTTTTTTTGCGTTTGTTGTTGATGAATGTTCCAGGACCAACGTCTTTCGAATTTTTGCGTACAGTCAATGGACAAGTGTTCAATACATATCAAGATGCATGTCGCGAGTTGCAGTTGCTGGGAGACGACAATCATTGGGATCTGACACTTGCTGATACAGCATTTGCATCCACGCCGAATAGCATTCGGTAACTGTTCTCAATTATATTGACGACTTATTATCCAACACAATCATCGGCTTTGTGGGAAAAATACAAGAACTACATGACTGAAGATATACTGCACCGAATTAGACACACAAATCAAGATTAAAACATTGAATACACGCCAGAAATGCACAATGAAGCATTAGTGTTGATCGAGGATTTATATATAGTAATTTCAAAATGGCCACTTAATCATTACTGCATGCCATCGCCTGATCGCCCGGCCGCCGACTTAGTTAACAGTGACGCGCAGCGAGAAGTATAGTAAAACAACGTTGACTTACCTACATTTATTGCGAAAAATGAGCCATTAATGACTGCGGAACAAAAAAGCATTTATGATCGAATTTTGCTGAGTGTTGCTGCTAAACAAGGCGGCTTTTTCTTCATGGATGCATCAGGCGGAACCGGCAAGACGTTTTTAATATCACTTATCCTTGCAAAGATACGTTCGCAGAAGCAAATTGTTTTGGCAATTGCATCGTCAGGCATTGCTGCAACTTTGTTGCATGTTGGACGCACGGCACATTCAGCAATCAAGCTACCATTAGACGTTCATAACAAACCAAATGCAATGTGTAGCATTAAAAGAAAGCGGAATGGCTGCAGTCTTGCATAAGAGTTCGATAATTATCTGGGATGTATGTACTATGGTTCATAAACATTCACTTGAATCATTGCATAGGACTATGCAAGATTTAAATAGCAACGACAAACTATTCGGTGGTGCTATCTTACAACTATCCGGTGACTTTCGACAGACATTGCCAGTATTACACGCTTTACTTATGCCGATGAGAATAATGCATGGATAAAACAATCTTTTTTATATCAAAGCGTCGAGACAATTCGGTTGACAATCAACATGCGAGTATGACTGCAAAATGATCCGTCGGCACAAATATTTTCTGAATAATTGCTGGACATTCGCAAGGGTAAAATCGAACTAAGCTTACATCCAAACACACAATGCATCAAATTGCCAGACAATTTCTGCACTAGCGTTAATTCAAAACACGAATTATTTAAGAGTGTCTTCCCGTCCATACGGAATAATTACTTGAACCATAATTGGCTCAGTGAACGTGCTATTTTGGCAGCGAGAAATGTTGATGTTGACGAAATTAACTTTCAGATACAACAGTCGTTGCCAGGCGAATTGATGTCTTTCAAATCAATCGACATTATCGTTGATAATAACGAAACAGTAAATTATCCAACTGAATTTTTAAATTCACTAGATATGCCAGAAATCGAAGATTGGTTCGCCGATTATACTGCTTCGTAATTTAACCCCACCTAGATTATGCAACGGCAAACGTTTGGTCATCAAACGGATCACCGGAAATGTTATTGAAGCAACGAATTTGAACGGAAAGTTTAAGGGAGAAATCGTTCTGTTGCCACGTACTCCAATGATACCGTCGGAAACTACAATCCTATTCAAACGGCATCAATTTCCGATTCGTTTGGCATTCGCAATAACAATCAACAAATCGCAAGGGCAGTGTAACGTGTAAATGCAGAGTAAAAGAGATACGCAGTGGAAATTATGCAACACGTAAACAGGGTAAGTTTAAGAAAATAACACTTTAATATAAGCACAAATCAAAATCAAAAATAGTATAAAATAATAAAAATGGTCAAAGATAAGACCTAAAACCTAGCTCAGGAAATAAGGCTAACAGACACAAATAGCCAACCTTAAACGAGCATCAATCAAAAATTAAATGATAAGGAACGTTACCAACCGGTAACCATAGTAAGCATAATGACTTTACAAAATAAAATAATTACGCCACTTAAGTTTGCCTAATTACAATTAATTCAAGTGAGTAACATTAATTAGCATAATCATAATCAATTAATTCTCGTACATTCATCAACCGGCTTGACCGTTCATTACAAAGATACACCGTAACCTTTCTTAACCCTACGGTTAAAATAAATTTACTCCTTACTTAAATGCTTATCGTAAGAAGAATTATGAATAATGGCTACAAATCTTATTCTCATCCACCGACTTGACCGTTCAGTACAAAGATACACAGTAACCTTTCTTAACCCTACGGTTAAAATAAATTTACTCCTTACTTAAATGCTTATCGTAAGAAGAATTATGGATAATGGCTACAAATCTTATTCTCTACAAAATCTTACAATATACAAAATTGTACTTTAAATCAACTAGACTACAATTGTACGACTAGATAGATAATTTAGAGTAAACATATCTCATATGATTAAATTCACATTTAGCAATTATTATGGTCTCTAACGAGGATTCTACCTAGGCAAAAATCAGAATACATGATAAAGCTCAAATATCACGGCTGGAAATAAGCACAAACACAATATCCATAAAATTAATTAAAGGCTTGAAATACCAGCCTAACACCGAAGAAAATAAAGTTCAAAACAGTCTTAACAGGAACAATGAACAAGTCCGTAAAGCAAGATTACGCAACTAGATAATAAAGTCAGAGTCCACCACGGAAATTAGTAAAATACCGAGGCTTTACGAGTCCTATCAAGGAGAATGTCTTATCGGGTAAACACTACACAAATAGATACATACATCAATTCGCCTTGGAGGGTAGTACACTTAGTCACAAAACACTCTGGCACTTTTTACATTAAGGCGAGCGTAAAGCTCCGTAACGAACTTTTAAGTTTCTCGAACTACGTATGCGAAGCCGTATTGTGACGAGAGGTAGGCGTTCAATCCTCCTGGAAAACGCCCTCGCACCGTCGTCCGCCCGTCGAACTCTCGACGGAAGAAGTCGCTCAATACAGGCGACAAAACACGGGGCTCACAATTTGTTACAGTAAGAGTACTTACAAAACAAGTTCCCGGCACGGAGAGCGTTCTTCCCGGGGAACTCCTCTGAAAAAGTTCACTCTGTCTTGTGCAGGCTGGAACGCTGCTCCCACAGGAACTTCTCCATGATAAAACCGCCGCCTGCGGAGCTTCTCCGTCGAACTCGCCTCGTCTCGGCGTATCACGCTGTTGAACCGGCGTTCCGTTGCCTCCGTCCAGCTGTGGCTCCGCACGTTCCTGTTTGCAGGGAGCGACGACGAAGAGCCCTTTTCCATTCGAGGCGAGCTTACTCCTTCGGACTCCTGTCCGATCCGTCGTCCGGGTCACTCTCCTCCTCAAGCTCAAATTCTCCCGCCAAGAAAGCTTCGAGCCTCTGTCCCGAAGCCTCCTTGCGACCTCATTGGCCCTGGCGTGTTGGTTGGTATGACGACACTGCCTGCCCCGCTCCTCCCCCGCCTTAGAACGGGTGAATATGCGAGAGCGGTAAAAGCAGTCACTGTCGCCGGGAATCGAACCTGGTTTCGATTTCCGTGACAGGCAGCCATTGTCCATTTGTGGCCTGAACTTAATAAATCCATGTTTCTCCCATGGCCAATTAAACGTTGCATGCTCACGTGTGGGTAAACCATTGAATTTATGGGTATTGGTAAAAGACGGATTGACAAAAAATATTGTTCACCAAATCGCACTACATTAAATTTAAATTCATTATTATAATTTAAAACAACAAAATTGTTTAGACTTAAGATTCAACCTTTATTTACCTCATTTATAACATTTAATTTTTATCCATTATCAATTAAGAATTTTCATTTTATTTATTACACTTGGATAGGAGATGAATAAAAAATGAAATAAAAAATGTATATTGAAAGTGTTTCCTATGGATCGTATTCGTACGGCAATCTGTCACACTCTTTCGCAACTTTCAGATATTCTTCATCAAAATGTTGCTGTGAGTCCACGTTGAGCAATCAAAGTCCATCCTCTGCATATTCAATTGTACCTTCACGGTACAGCTCACATCAACAGCAATGTCACCAATTGGGCACCATCCAATGTCATCCATTTCCCTGGCTGACGTGCAACCGTAACCAGAAATCGTTTCCGTGCAATCAGAAGAAGACTCCTGCATATAATGGAGAAAAACAGTACTTTCATTATCATTGTTCCACAAGATTTTCTCTATAAACACTAAACACTCTTCGCAGATCTACCAAAAATATCCTCCATGGAAGTGAAACATTCCAAACAACCAACACATATACTTTTCAAGGCAGTTTTAAGAGTAAAGAAAACGGTGTCGGTCGCATTTTTACTTACTTGGTATCGTACTGAACAATAATCACAATCTGTTGAAATGATCGACATCAAATGAAACGTCAAAACAATCGGATAAAAGGCGGTGTACATAAAATGCGTTCTATATAAAATGCGGTCTACATAGGAGGTGGTCTGTGGCAGGTCAACGTCTGCCCGGGTCCACTGGTTAAATATAAAAATACAGGAAAAAGATTCAATGAGTCTATATTTTTTGGACGCACTCTATATCGAAACGGGTCGAGAGAAATACAGGGTGATTCAAAAGTTATTGCGCAGTAGTGCATGGAAACGTGTACAGAGGGCAGTAAGTAGCAAAATGCTGCTGACAGCGGAATAGAGCGTGTGTTCTTAGTAGAGAACGTGTTCCGGAACGCTGGCAAATACACAAAAGAGGTTTGGAAGCTGTTTCAAGAGGCGTTCCCTGGTGAACCTGTGCCTTATCGAAATGCAGTATGTATCTTAATCGGATCGACAAGTTCCGTGCATGTATAGAAATCTCTACGCCGATTCTCACAACAAGCAAGCGTGTCCTACAATACAGCACAATGCATCGTGAAGAAGACGTTGTAAATGTTTCCATACAAAGTGTTAGTGGTGTAGCAGTTGCAAGAGCGAGATAACCAACAGCGAATTGCATATGCGGAGTTCCTGAAGACCTTCATTGCAGAAAATACAGATGACGTCACATAACATTCTTTACCGACGAGGTTTCATCTTTCCCGTGACATTAACAGGCAGAACACACGCCTCTGGAGCGCTGACAATCCACATGAGTTCCAAGAGGAGCCTCTGCATGACCACAAAACAAGAGTTGTGTACCATGAGTCGCAGACGCATCATCGGTCCCATCTTTTTGCCTGACACAATTAATGCACATCGCTACCGCACCCAGATTCTGGAACAGTTTGTGGCCGAACTCGATGCACTTTCTGTAGGACGTCTTTGCTGCTCGAATCATCTCGCATGGCATTTGGTCTGCACGTTCACCGGACCTCACACCTCTCGATTTCTTCCTTAAGGGTGCCTCGAAATGTAAAGTGTATGCAAACAAACCGCACATTTTTGCCTGAACTGAAGGAGGAAATCACAACTGAAGTTCAGCAAATCACACCATCCATATTGAGCACAGTGTCTTACAACTGCGTGCTAACCGATGTCGTGAGGCCGGTGTCGGGCATTTTTAGCATCAGATTGTGAATGGATGCTACCTCCGACCAGCCACTGCACAGTAACTTTTGAATCACCCTGTATATAATAAAAATGTGATAAATAGCATTAATAAACAGTGTAACATCTTTACTCTTTGTTTTTAACTGGTTCAAGTCTTTTAACGCTTACACTAAAAAAAAAAAAAATCACTGCTAATGCCATCGGTGTTTGTCCAAATGTAAAAACTATCCAGCTGCTAAATATTCTCATTGAATCTCATATTATTAAAGCAATTCTTATTGCTGATAGATTTTAATCTTTCTCTTTGATTTTTTAATACATGATAAGCTTAGCATAATCAAAATGAAGCATTTAGCACGTTTCTACATTACCAAAGCACTGTCTAAAGCAACAACAAAGTGGACCTCTCCTAGTCCCTTTTAAAGTGTTTACGTAATATTTGTAAGATTCTTAGGGTAGGTACAGCACGTCTTATTAATCGTTTTATGCACTGAAGTTGATGATCACTGTTTACTGTTTCAATCTATAGCAATAGTTTTGTAAGCGTTGACGAGCACCATTGAGTAAAAAAAAATCAATAATAATCTCATTTGTAATTTGAACACTCTTTATATGAATAAGTAAATCCTCATAATTAATATGTGACCTAGTACCCATTGCTAGTCTATCTATCTATATATATAAAGAAGGATGTTTGTGGGTTTGTTTGTTTGTTTGTTTCTTATGCAAATCTACAGTTTTATTCCGATCTTGTTGAAATTTTGCATACTTGACCTTCAAACCATGAGGAAGGTCACTGTCTACCTCAGATTTCGGAAAAATAATAATTATCGATAAAAAATTGATATTCATGGTTATGGAAAGACATATTAATTAGAAATATCTCATTACCAACAATGCAAGGAAAAGTTTGTGCAACAATAGGTATCAACAATGGTGTCAACACGCAATTCACACTACGCTCGGACCAGCAACAGAAATCTCATGACCAACAATGCAAGGCAAAGTTTGTGCAACAATAGGCCCGTCGTGTTCGCATCAACAATGGTCTCAATGCGCAGTTCACCAATAACAATGAGCACAAAATTATTCAAAGAATTATAACAATGAACCTAAAATGATGATGCAATGACAGAACATTCGTTTCCAAGAATTATAACAATGAACATAAAATGATGATGCAATGATAGAAAGTTCGTTTCCAAGAATTATTAACAATGAACAGGAAATGAATATAATAGATGATATAGATAGGGCAGTCTCTCTCGATGAGGCAAAGGAGATACACGTGTTTTCCTTCAGCTCCCTAACAAGCGTTCAGACGATTGGGAAAAGTGTGTATGTTTCTTTGTGTATGTGTGTGTGTTTGTGTTCGGCACGTTTGAGCAGTGCATAACCTATTACAGTTTAATTCCAAAAAATACATCAACTCGAATCATCAAACCAAAAACCATATGATTTATCTGTGTTGTGCTATTTAATAATCGTTCGAAGGAACCATATTAATTCAGAATATCCTGAACTTAATTAATAATTATAATTATCCCGGACAATGCCGGGTACTCTGCTAGACTTCTTTCTATATATATATAAAGAAGGATGTTTGTGGGTCTGTTTGTTTGTTTGTTTCTTATGCAAATCTACAGTTTTATTCCGATCTTGATGAAATTTTGCATACTTGACCTTCAAACCATGAGGAAGGTCAATATCTACCTCAGATTTCGGAAAAATAACAATTATTGATAAAAAAATCGATATTCATGTTTATGGCAGGGCATATTAATGAGAAATATCTCATGACCAACAATGAAAGGCACAGTTTGTGCAACAATAGGTATGAACAATGGTATAAACACGCAATGCACAAACACTCTGCACGGACCAAAAATATATATCTCATGACCAACAATGCAAGGAAAAGTTTGTGCAACAATAGGTATCAACAATGGTATCAACACGCAATTCACCAATAACAATGAACATAAAATGATGATGCAATGATAAAACATTCGTTTCCAAGAATTAGTAACAATGAACAGGAAATGGATATAATAGACGATATAGATAGGGCAGTCTCTCTCGATGAGGCATAGGAGATACACAAGTTTTGCTTCAAGATATCGAGAGAAGAAAGGAAATTGCAACAATATCAAGTGTACATCTAAAGTAAGATTACGTGAGTAAGAAATTATTTAGACTAGCAATGGCATCCTTGGAGAGGTCCATCCATTGTGAAACTTTAAAAATTTTTTTTTCAAATTTCCATTAAGAATTTTTACTATATTAATTCTAAGCATTTTCATGTGTTTATTTTTAAGATATTGCAAAATTTAAACCATAGTCTTTTTGCTTTGTGTTGTATTGATTTATTTATTATTTAACCAATTGGAAGTTATAATTTAATTTTTTGAGATTGTTCTGTTTACCTACAAGTCTAATTATCCCGGGCAACGCCAGGTACCTCTGCTAGTATATGATAATTAAGAAGGTTCACCAGAAACCGTGAATATGAGATCCTAAAAGCAAGAAAGAAAACGCTTTTCCGCAAAAAGTATTTTTTCATACATACACTGCTTTGCAATAAAATTGACCCACCAACAAGGAGTTATCCGACTCTATCCATATTTAGTGGGGGGATTCGTCTCCCTCCGACTAGTAAACGATTAGATGCATGCTCACGGGACATGACCAGTTGGGTTGATACAGGGTGTTCGGGTGCCTGTATAGGCTCATGAGTTTACACCTGTGCGAAACGTTCCATGCAGTGGGGAGGAAGCAATGGTCAGTACAATGGTCTTTGAACGAGGCCAATAATCCGACAACGACAACCGTTCACGCAATTAACGGACTTTGAACGAGGTCGGATTATTGGCCTCTCCGAGGCTGGAAGGTCAACCAGACTGATTTCTGTCTATGTGTGGCGGGGCGCACGGACGGTAGGCCAATGTTGGAGGCAATGGCGAAAGGAAGGCACACATGCCAGAAAACCAGGCTCTGGGGCCCGGAGAGCCACATCAGCTCGTACCGATAGGCGAATACTGCGAACAATGCTAGCGGACAGAACCATCACCCTGCGGCAACTGCGCGACAACATCACTATTCCCAGTACTGCTCATGTGTCAATAGCGACAATAGCACGCCGATTACACGCCGCGACAATGTCTCCCAGGCGTCCATTGTTGTGTCTTCCTTTGACACCTGAGAACCGCGCGATACGACTGCAATGTCGTGAACGATTGGGCTGGCGAATGCAATGGCGCCCAGTGGTCTTCAGCGACGAATCCCGCTTTTGTTTAGACACCTAACCACCGGCGCCTCAGGTTGCAATGGGCCCATCAACACCAACAGTGGCAAGCTGAATGGCAACAAGTTGTGTTTTCGGATGAGTCAAGGTTTAACTTGCAGCACCATGACGGCAGGATACGAGTCAGAAGACATCGTGGCGAGCGCGATCTTCCAGAATGCATCCTGCAGCGTCATTCAGGACAAACGCCAGGGGTGATGGTGTGGGGTGCAATCAGTTACCATGGCCGTTCCCGTCTGATCAGAATCCATGGCAATCTGAACAGTGACCGGTACATCAGGGAAGTTGTGCAACCCGAGGTCATCCCCTTCCTGCAGAACCTTCCAGGCGCTGTATTCCAACAGGACAATGCCCGACCGCATGTGGCCAGAAATGTCCTCGCCTTTTTCCAAGCACATCAGACGCCCTTGTTACCCTGGCCTGCTCGTTCACCAGACATGTACCCAATCGAACATGTGTGGGACAGGGTTGCTCATCGATTGGCTCGTCAGACTCCTGCAGCAGCAACTGTGGATGAACTGTATACCCGTGTAGACAGAGCATGGCAGGACATTCCCCAGGCCCTTATTCAGAGCTTGTTTGACTCAATGCCACGACGTTTAGAGGCTGTAATTGCATCCCACGGTGGTTTCACCCGATACTAATGTGACAATAAAACGCATTGTATTGACCTGAAAATCTAATGGTTTCTTTTCTGACCCATGATATGCAAATGCTCCAAATTTAATGCAGATTGGGCTATTCCATCAGGGTGTTGCGATTTTTATAAACAGTAGTGTATAACATTCACTATTATGAAGTCGGAAATATAATTAATAATTTTTATATTTCACAGTAATTGCAAAGGAATTAACTATGGTGAAAACAACTGTACGCTTCTCAAATGGCCCCTTTGTTGGGATATTCAACTTCAAGCTAAGAAAGGATTCACTTATTACGATATTGGCAAAACTTCGTATATACTGGTATATTTATTTTTGTCTTAAATGCTAAAGAAAAAGCTTGACTTAAATAATATTTTGCTACGTATTTTAGCATAAAGAATTCTGTTTATTTTATCGTTTTTTTAATTCAATAATAGAATTATAACATATTCTTTCAGAAAATAGACCATTTGGAAGAATGCCGAGAAAAAACGACTGAATGTTCGCCTGATTGCGGTATTTATATTTATCTAATAGCTAAAATAACTAGTTATACGTTTGTTTTTTTCCGAAATACTATATGACATTTTTATCATTATACTATATACAGGGTGTTTTTGAATTGAGTACAGATTTTTTGGGAGATGATAGAAGAGATCCTTAGAAGTATTTTTTGTCATATGAGCATGGGGTCCCTGCAGCTCCGTTTATTTACAATACAGCATTGAACAATCAAATGACACCGGGACGCCGTGTGCGTTGGTAGGCCTAGATTATTTTATTTTTAACAATTAACACA
>JAHWFO010076482.1:138349-158595 GCA_023313115.1 Rhysida immarginata | reverse complement strand
AGAAAAAACAATGTCACCCCAGCATACGCGATCTCTGTTGCAACTAACAACTCCTTGCAACAGCGATCGTTTATCTTACAACTAGCAAACCCGCGCCCGGCGTTGCCTGGGCTTTTTAAATCATGAAATAAAAATACAGTATAGGTAAATTTTAAAAAACATTTATTTAATGTCAAAAAATTAATGGAAGTTTTTGGACTACACCTATCTCTTGAGTACTTCCTTATAAACGACATTTAATGTTGTTGCATCTTTACTGCAAATGTATAAATTTCTAGGGTCGCTAACTCTAGAACAGGCAACATACAGTTGGCCATGTGAGAAACAATCTTCTTGCAAATTTACTCCAGCTACTTTCAATGTTTGGCCTTGAGATTTTTTGAATTGTTATGGCAAAGCAAAGTTTAACTGGAAATTGAATGCGTTTGAACTGAAAAGGTAAGTCTGTAGGTATTAAAGGGACTCTTGGAATTAAAACTGTTTCACCAAGACCACTTCCAGTAATAATTGAACCTTCTATCACATTATCTTTTAGTGATTTCACAATTAACCTTGTTCCATTACAAAGTGTTGGAGGATTTAAATTTCTAAGTAACATTATAGGAACACCAATTTTAAGTTGTAATGAGTTTAAAAATTCCACAGGGTAATGTACTGCATTTTCAGTTTGTAAAACTGTGTTGATGGAACAATACTGTTTTACATTTCCTTCAACTTTGTTCATTATTTTTAAGTTTATTAGGTTATCAGAATCGTTACGTGGTGTTAATATAGTCCTCTCTTGGAACCATCCTAAAGACTTGGACTGAATATTAGAAATATCGGGGTAAATTTTTTCAATCAAAGAATCTAGTGATTCGACATAATTGCACAATGAAGAATCAAGTTTTATCCTACCATTTACTTCTGGTTCACTGCCACAACCAATTTTCAACAATTTTGTAGAAAATGCATCTGCCTGTTGATCATTATTTAAAAGGACCCTCATGTTTTTAGTGAGTGAAAGGTGAATAACATGCTCCCAAATAAAAGACTTTTTTAAGCAAGCATTAACTTCGTCAGCAACTGTACCTTTTGTTATAACTGGTAGAGTTTGACGAAAGTCACCTGTGAATAAAAATGTCAAGCCACCCATTATTTGATTGGAGTTTCTAAGATCTTTCAGAGTGCGATGCAAAGCATCAACAACAACCTTATTGGCCATAGTAGCTTCATCCCAAACTATCAAGGAAGATTGACGAAGTAATTTTGCAGTAGCACTTTGTTTTTTTATTTGGCAGAAAGGAGTGTCCCCTGGTATAATTGTGAGGGGAAGTTTAAAAGTGGAGTGTGCAGTTCGTCCCCCCAGTAACAATGTTGCTGCTATTCCTAAAGATGCAACGGCAATAGCTATCTTATTGAAACTTCTAATTTTGCATAGTATTAAGTTTGTTAAAAAAGTTTTTCCTGTGCCTCCAGGAGCATCTAAAAAGAATAGCTTTCCTTCACCATTTTGTACACTTGTAATAACCTTATCGTATGCGAAAGGTTCGGTTTCGCTTCGCATGGTTTCTGTTTACACAGCTGTTAGAGGAGAAAAAAGCATGGCAGCCTATCGCAAAAATAGTACGTATTTTATTGAGTTCTTTTGAATTTTTTTGTGTTATATATTTTTTATTTTTTTATTGAATTAGTTTATTGAAATATTAAGTTGTGGAGTTACAGTATAGGTAAATTTTAAAAAACCTTTATTTAATGTCAAAAAATTAATGGAAGTTTTTGGACTACACGTAAGTCTTGAGTACTTCCTTATAAACGACATTTAATGTTGTTGCATCTTTACTGCAAATGTATAAATTTCTAGGGTCGCTAACTCTAGAACAGGCAACATACAGTTGGCCATGTGAGAAACAATGTTCTTGCAAATTTACTCAGCTATTAAGATGAAGTAGAATTAGTTTATATTTGTTTGTTTGCTCAAGAGATGGCGCTAAGCGTTTCGATCGCCAATCACCATATGATGAACAGCCATGTTGACGCATTTTGAGAGCAATTAACGTAAATAATTTAATATAAAACCAATTTTTATGAATTAATACCTAGCCTACAAAGTTTCTACATAAATCCCCTAACAAACAAAACTTGTTTCATAAAAATCGATGCAGTAGTTCTTAAGGTTATCGAGCACATACACCGGGAAAGTGACTTAGATTTATACTATGTATAGATAGACAATGGCAACAACACACAAAAAAAAGTGTCATTTAAAAACAAACATTAACATTATTTCCAAAATATTTTCCCCAACACACAATTAAACCGTAAAAATTTCACCATATACTGAACAGCACTGTTTAGACATAATAATAAAATAAAAAAAGAATTAATCCTCTGCCGAGCCATATGCGCCAAACTGACATGGAATGTCACAGTTTCGCCAATGCTTATTTTCTGTTTCGCTAAGCTTTTTATTAACTTTCGTTTTTATACATCGTCGACTCACTATTTTAGGCGCATGCCATCCCTTTTCTTGGATGCTTTATGTAAATGACGGTGCCGTTTCTGTTGTTTACCCCCACAACAAGGATTTAAACTGACCAGCTCCTCCTGCTCGGACCCCTTAGTAAAAATAGATACTACTGGGGATATATATTTTACTCACAGAACTCTCTGGCTTTCTTTTTCTGTATGACTTTTGTCTAGCAGATACATTAGCATTAGACTTGGACATGTCATAATACTTTGCATTCTGCCTCTTATTTTTCTTATCTAGCGTTTGTGTTCTGATTGAGTTGATATAATTTTCCTCACCTACGCATACTTGCGCCTTTTGAATAGAGCCCTCTTTCGTATTTCCTCGATTGACCTTTGAAAGTGGCTCGATCAGCTGTTCCGTTTCTGAGATTGCTTTTTTTAAGCTTATGAGCAATTCCAATAACTCACTTCTAAAATTACCATCCTTTATGTCTACTCGACATCCAAACTCTTTGGCAGCCCCTTCAATGGGCTTAAGCAAAAAAGGTCCTTTTTTAAAGGGTTTATATGTACCAGTACCTTTGGAATTTAAAGGTAGTACTAAATTACTACCGTCTTAAGAGCTGTTTCCAATATTGGCATTGATTAACTCCTCTAACTCATTTTCATTGATTACAGAGTTACTAAATTTAGCACTGGCACCCAGTGGGAGGTTAGCTTGGTCCAAAGACGCTTGTAGTTCTACATCATTGGTAAGCTCTCCCATGGAAACTGGAGGCAAAGCACTCACTTGAGAAAGACAGTCCTTCTCGATACTTTGGATGATAGGAAGAGAATTCCAACCTACATCGTTTATTGAGCTATAAGGCTCCCGGATGCCGTTAGTGTTAGAAGGCGCTATTTCTATTTTAGTTAAGTTTATAGGCCCTTCTATACTTGGGGAATCTCCTATTGCATCAGGCTCTTTGCTATTAAAAACAACTTTAGGTAAAGCATTAGACATTGTTCTTTTCTTTTTTTGATTTTGCCTTCCTACTTTTATTTCGATGGTTCCTATTCTTACCTTTAGCCTGTTTCACTTTTAAGGAACTTTCACTGCCTTCAATATCAGATACATCCATATATTTTAGACAGCAACTCGCTTCCTCGAAAAACCTCTTCAATATGGCCTTCATCAAGGTCGTTTAATTTATGACTGCATGATATGGCAGCGTACACACAAAGCATTTGAACAACAGCTTTGAACTGCCAAATACCATGCATTTCCATTAATTTCCTAAACTGTTTAATATGGTTATCAACAGACCCAGCTATATATTGCAAACCTTCAATTTCAATTTCTAGGTCGCCTAAATACATTTTCCCATTTTAACACTCTTTATGGCTATGCTTAGTATAACATTTACCTAACTCCACTATTTGGCCACATCTTAAGCACTAACGTTAAAAATTTATGCAAAATAACCTTAATTAAGGACTTATTTAAATTGTATCTGAAGACTAGAACGGTCCAATGATTGTACCAGATTAATGTTTTTCAAATTTTTACTCGAAATAATATACAGGATGTTTCATAATTGGTGTCCCGTCTTTAGGTCCAAATAACGACTCAAGGGGAAAAGATTGGGGAAATATGAATATTGATTATTTGGTTTTA
Source organism: Rhysida immarginata (assembly GCA_023313115.1). NCBI lineage: Eukaryota > Metazoa > Arthropoda > Chilopoda > Scolopendromorpha > Scolopendridae > Rhysida > Rhysida immarginata. Next base: position 154,484 of record JAHWFO010076482.1, on the reverse strand, counting down.
ATGTCCTTTAATTCAGAATAAAAACATTTCGCATCTCTGGGGGTGATGGGGTAAATTTTGAAAATTTTAATTTTGTAGGGGTAGGGGTTAGACCCCATGTGTTATTTAGAAAGTTGTAGAGCATCATATAAAATGTGGGTTTAGCAAAAAACCCGGTGAAAAAATCTCATCCCCTGCCCTTTATCGAGTGGGTAAAGTGAAAGGTTTAATAATAAGTTTCTAATGAGTTTTTCTGTTTTTTTCTACATTAGCTAGCCATATCTTTCACTAGCCATATTCATTTTCCCCCAATCTGTTCCCCTTGAGTCGTTATTTGGACCTAAAGACGGGACACCAATTATGAAACACCCTGTATATAACTGGCGCTACACTTATTAATTACATTTCTTGTTAGCATAAATCTGACAAATACTACACAACAACCAAACGCACAAATAGTAAAAGCACTTTATCCGAGGCACAGCAAGGAGAAAAAAATTATTCTTTTTCCCCTTTCTTTTTATAATCACAAAGTACTATATAAGAGATACCTTATTTGACCTAAACGCTCTGTAATCAGAGAAGTGATTTGCAAAGGAAAAGTCACTGGACCTATCCCCTCTCGTAGAACGTAACGCTCTGCACCACGAAGTAATATATAAGGAGCGTTCAAAAAGAAATGAGCCGGGGGCCTAGGAACAGAAACCAGTCCCTGTATGTCAGAAGTATTGGCCCTGGCTGTTGAGGCACTTGTCCCACTGCGACACAGGCCAGTGAATGGCTGTCTCGTACAATTCCCGGGGCTGCGTTGTGAACCAGTTTCGCACGTACTGCTTGAATACGTGCCCCCATCAACCAGCTGGACGATGTCATCGTTAATGCGTATGGTGCCATCATCGGCTAACGACACCTGTCCTTCCCTGAACCGCTTGTGCCACGCCTTGACCCTTGCAAGGGACATGCAGTGTTCACCGTAGACTTGTGACATTCTTCGATGAATATCCGTTCCCCCTAATCGTTCCGCTGTCAATAAACCAACAACATCTCTTTGCTCTTGTTTTGACGCCTGCATTTCACTTATTCACTGTTTATACAACGCGAATGACCGTTGGACGATTGATGCTTGCTTCTGCTTCTTTTGTATAGTCACGTGACTTCCACCGTCACCCTCTAGCAGCGGGCTGTGAACTTCCGCGCTCTTGTCAGAACCACTCTTTGTTACACATGCAACGATATTACCATTCTGTCACCGGTTTTCACATTCCAGACTACGGCTCATTTCTTTTTGAACGCTCCTTTTATAAAAATAATTTTGATAAAAATATCTAGAAAAAGTTATCCTCTAACACGAGGGCAACTTAAAATGTTTATTTAAAGTAAAACAAGTAAATTTTGATAGCTGAAAGATATTAAAGGGAAAACTGTATCAGCTACAAAATTAAGTATAAAGTACACAAGTTTACCTTAAGCTTGCGTAAATAACAGGAATACAATCGTTTCCAAAATTTTTATATTAAAGTACTAAATCATGAGTACTAATAATTGCTATAAATTTTACATTGGCAAAGAAATGTCAACTACGTCAGTCCAGATAAGTTTTTCTTTACAAATAAACTTGATATCTGCTACTTGGTCGCAAATAGTTGAGTTCAATCCACGAAAACTGCACGAGAAAGCGGCGACGCACAATGCGTTTATCGGTTCGCCAGCAAGACGTTAACAAAAGGGAAACATATTAAAGAATTACCCATTAACGGCGCTAACGGTAAAAATTAAACAAGTCAGGCAACCGAAATGCCCAGGACCGATAGGATTTTAAGGCATTCGAGAATAAAAAAGAAAGTATTTGATTTCTAAAGAAGTCTTTGGTTGTTAAGATTAGATGAGGCTGCTAAGGAAGCCACTAGTTGCTAAGCAAGGCATACTTCTAAGGGAAATGCATAGTTCAAACTGATTAAAACTATCTGAAAAGTTTAATGCAGAAAGTAGCAATTCTCTATAGATTAGAACATACGTATAAGAATCCTTTAACTAATAAGCATTCCAGTTTAATGAAATAAGCGTTAATTGGTGAAGCGTTCTGTATAAGGGTGAATTCTTTCTTCATAAACAAGTGTTAACGCTTCTCTACGTAATAACCATGTACTAATTGAAGCGAACAATTAGCTACTAACTATTGTAAAAATTTGCCGAACACAAAATAACTCTTGATAATAAAAGACGTAAGTAATTACATGCGATATCTTACCATTGAAAGTTTCCAATGGTTCAATAATGGTATCTTTAAAAAACGGCATAATGGAACCAATATCGACTATCATTAATCTTATGTTACATTCATCGATGGCACGTCATTCCAAGTCGTTTGATATATTACATGCCAAATTTTAGCATTAAAAGTTCCAATGAACCATAATGGTTCCCTAAATCCAGGTTCCTTTGAACCGTTTTCGACTATCATTAATTTTACAATATATTCATTCATTACTCATCATTCCAAGTTGTTTGATATATTACATGCCACATTTTAGCATTGAAAGTTCCAATGAACCCTAATGGGTCCTCTAAACCAGTTGCCTTGGAACCAATTTCGACTATCATTAATTTCACATTATATTCATTCACGACTCATCATTCCAAGTCGTTTTATATATTCGCTGTGGATACGGTCACGATGGTCGAAAAAGGGAAGTGACGCGATGAAAGATTTGGCAAGCAAGAATCGTTTAAAGGAGTCGTTCGTACATATATATGTAAACGAATAACGCGCAGATAGTGAAATCACACAATTCACAGAGTATGCAAGTTCCTATTGCTCATTCCATTAATTGTACAATGCCTTTAGCTATCCGAGTGCGAAAATTGATACAAGGAGGGGTGGGGTCTGCTTTTTGATCGCTGCTCTGCGTCCCAAAACACGGTCGCTGGTGCGCGTTCACACATCTGGATAAATTTCTGGATTCACACATCTGGATGGATTCCTGGCGGTGGCCCTGGATAAATCTGTGTATAGTTTCACACATTTGTAATTCATTTTAAATGATGAAATCTCACTTCTGATTTGGCCTCTGTCTAGTAGACGGACTCGGTTTATACATGTACATTATTTCTGTGTAATGTAGCTCTTCTTTCCTCTTTCTTCTTTCTTGTCAATATTTCTGGAAAGGCATGTCCAAAGTTGAATGATATCGCTTTCTTTATATTCCTGCAGAAGTTCCGCTAGCTCGTCAAACGAAAAGAATCTACGTCCACGATCTAAAACAGGCGGCCGTAGACGCATAGCGACGATCAAAAGGCGGGCAGCATCACCATCCCTCTTCGTCTCAGCATAATCATAGAAGGGAAGTAGTGAAACTTCCTTATGCTATTATATTGGCATAGATGAAAATAATTTTTTATTACTGAAGATTTATTGCTTATCTGAAACCAATTGTTGTATACATTTCTTTATTAGACTAAAAAGTAAACTAAAAAATTTAGTGTACAATCTTTGATGAGATATTTGTAGAAAAAATTGCAACCAAACATTAAAGTGTGCAGTCACTCCAAATTGTCTCCGCTGGAGTTTTGTGAAACTGTGGCGCTGCTGCAGTTTTGGCTCTAATCACAGGAATTGTTTTGCAGTTTGGGTCGTTTATTTAATTTCATTTAAAAGATATTGTAGACAAATATTATTTATTTTTTCTTTGTTATGTAGTTAAATAAATTGTTAATGAAATTAAGTATATTTAAAAAATACATTGAATAGAAAATATTCAAATAGATGCATAATCATAGTACTCTCATATCTTGATTATGGTACACAAAATGTTTCTTTAAATTTATAATTAATTTATTAAAAAGAAATGAAGACAGCGTGGTAAGATTCTGTAAAAAAACTGACTTTTTGGATAGAGTGAAAGTGATAATAGGGGCTTAGAAGACGTCTTATATACAGGGGCTTATAGAGGGGGGGTAGGGAAGAAAAATGTAGGGAGGTAAAGTCAAAGACACTGAAAGAAGCTGTAGAAAGCCCTTGACAAATTAGAGAATAGTTGGAGGGAGAGGGGAGTGGGGGAAAGGTAATGAAAGAATGATGCCTTTGCGAAGGTTAATGTCGTTATAGGGAATTGAAATTCATGAGAAAAGGACTCGAATTGCTTTCTTTCTTTTTTGTTATGGAAGTTGTTATAAAGAATGTAAAGACTAACGTCCTTTAAAGAGTGGCCACGAGAATTTAAGTGTTTAGCGAATGTATTTTTGTTTTGTATTATATCCACACTAGTTTTTATTTTCTGGCTAGAGAATTGAGGAGAGATGTTTGTAATGCAGTGAAAAGTAAAACAAAATAAAAAATTTGCAAAATTGCTCTCTTAATATTTGAACTCTTTCTCTGATTATACTTGAACTGTTATTTATTTTTTAAGAGTATAATTCGGTTTTAAATTTATTAATATTAAAAGGCAATAAAGTTTAATAAATACACAATTGAAATTTTATTTTTGATATGTTGTCATTCATTTTAGATTTTATCATTTTGTAAATGAGAGTTAACAGGAAAATAAGCTTGGAGCCAAATCAGCAGTGGCGCCATCATGCGGTGGAACATTTCACTACTTCCCTTCTATTATTATGGTCTCAGTGTTCTCACACGGGCGGTAAAAAGACTTTGTAGAATTCATGGAATGGGTTGCGTATTTCGTGAATTGTCTGATTTCACCATCTGCGCGTAAATCGTTTATATATACGCGAAATCGTTCTCGAGCTACTCTTTTGAAAGATTCTCACTTGTCAAAGTGCTGTTTCACTCATCACTAGGATTAGGAACCTTAGGTCCCAAAAACATGTAAAATATGTAGGTTCATTTTCCCTTAAAATTACTGAAATATTCACTTTAAATGCATAAATATTCTCTGAAAATTGAGTACTCCTTAACAAACAAATGGTAAAAATAATTAGAAATTTCACCAGTTTATTAATTTCGAACATTACAGTGACTAACAATGTGTAGCTTCCAGTTTTCTGGAGTGAACTTCTGTCGATTTTTACTGTTAAAATGAACTTTCTATTCACACGAAGTAATAGGAGCTTTGGAAAATGCAGCAATTTCTTCTGTCATATAGTTTTGGTCTGGGACATGACCACTATTCTCTGGATAAAATTTTTGAAATTAATTGCACTCCACTCCAATCTGGGTTTTTATCAAGAACACCTTATAGCTTTGCATGGATAAGTTCTTGTTTAGTGAAAGGCAAACCGGCAGTGATTCGATTGCTTCCACAACTTTCAACACAATAGCAACTGTTTTAAGAAAAGGCAATCGTCCCTCCAAATTTTTATGCTGTCAAGCGAAAGCGGCCCCTTATATATCTTCACCATTGCGATGTTGCACCAACAGGCGTCGAGTGTTCTCATCAGTCGAGACCAATAGCGACGGTGGCGCTATCTGTTTGCGAAAGCGGAAACTGATCCAGTGTATCATAGATCATAAACAGCGATAACACAAAAAACCAATGGGCCTCTCGGTGAGGACAAAATGCAATCGAACTATGCCTTTTAGGTCTGATAAGCCCAAATAGGTCACAAACCATTAAATATGCCTTTTTAATTCTTGAACTAAAGCAAATATAATAAAAAAAACACATTTTTGTGCATATCTCTTAGTACTGAAACATAAACAAAATATGTTTTTACCTAAGGTTCCTAACCCTACTCATCACTAATCATCCGCTGCGCGAAGCGCATGCTCTGTCTTTGATCACGTCACTTCCCTTTTTCGACCATCGTGAACGCTGACAAGTCACGGCGCCGTGACCATATCCACAGCGTTATATATTACAGGCCGTATTTTAGCATTGAAAGTTCCAATGAACCATAATGGTTCCACTAAACCAGCTGCCCTGGAACCAATTTCGACTATCATTAATTTTACGTTATATTCATGCATGACACATCATTCCAAGTCGTTTAATATATTACATGCCATATTTTAGCATTGAATGTTCTGATGAACCATAATGGTTCCATTAAACCACATACCATTGAACCAATTTCGACTATCATTAATCTTACGTTATATTTATTCATTACACACCATTCTAAGTTGTTTGATATATTACATGCCATATCTTAGCATTGAAAGTTCCAATGAACCATAATGGTTCCACTAAATCTAGGTTCCTTTGAACCAATTTAGAATATCATTAATTTTACGTTATATTCATGCATGACACCAGTGGCGGCTCGTAGCTAAAATTTCTGGGGGTGCTGCGCCAGAAAATTGTAATTTTTTTCACGAACTAGGGAATAGCTAGTGTCATTAAGCTTAAGGATCATGTAATATGCATATATAAGAATAGTATTAAAGAAAAAAAAGACACATTATATTGAATTTTATCGATATCGAAAGTGAAACTGGGGGTGCTGCAGTGCCGCAGTGCCTATGGACGAGCCGCCAGTGCATGACACATCATCATTACGTTATATTACATGCCAAATCTGAGCTTTGAAAGTTCCCCTGAACCATACTGGTTCCATGAAACCACATATCATTGAACCTATTTCGACTATCATTAATTTTACGTTAATATTCAATCATGACATGGTATTTCAAGCTGTTTGATATAATACATGCCATATGTTAGCATTGAAAGTTTCCAGTGGACCATAATGGCACCACTAAACCACACCCCCTTGAACCAGTTTTGACTGATATTGATCACGTGTCTTCACTTAATTCACAAGCCTTTTCTCTGCTTTAGATATGGAATGCCAAAGGGAGAACAGCATTTGGCAATGCATAAGCCATTTATACATGGAATTGTATAGTGAAAAACGTGGTCCCCTATATTATTTTTGACCTTTTGAACCGGAAGTAGTTCACCAATTTTTTCCACCAACGAATTCAGTCTTCCGATTTCCCTAAGTTGTCGAAAGGCGAAAACGGAAGTCGAAAATTCGGAAGCATTCGAAAGCTAGAGCACCAACAGACAGACGGACGGACAGACGGACGCACATTGTGAAAACATAAGTACCTATCGGTCCTAATAAAAGTATTAAATGCTCTAATTAAAGCGATTTCCATGATGTCACGAAATATCGTGACAATCGACTCCTCTCGAAAACGAAACCAAAGGGAGAGAGAATTAAATGATAAAGAGTGAAATGTGGCGCCATCTACAGAGCAAAGCGTTAATATTGCTCAAATTAATGTGGCCCAGAAAAGCTTAAAGTCAAAACGTCGTAAGCGCGCGAAAAGGAAAAAAGAGTGGTGGTGCTAATGAAAAAGTGCTGGGAAATTTGAGTGACAAGAAGGAGAAGGTCGACTCCTCAAGCTCGGAAGCTTGTGCATGGGAATCTATATCTAGGTCAACTGGACTGAAAGAAAGCTTTTAAGACTCGAACGTGCGACCTCCTATAAAAGGAGCTAAGATTCCGGGAAGGCAGCCAGGTATTCAGCGCCATTCCGTCGCCCAGTGTATCGTGGAATACTTTAAGTGAAGCAAGACTACAGACAGTCGTTCGTGTGAAAGGTATCTCTTGCATATGGGTAATTCTTTTATCTGTTTCCTTTTTAGTTAACGTCTTGCTGGCGAACCAATAAACGCATTGTGCGTCGCCGCTTTCTCGTGCTGCTTTCGTGGATTGAAATCAACTATTTGCGGTCAAGTAGCAGATATCACGTTTATTTGTAAAGAAAAACTTATCTGGACTGACGTAGTTGACAATTCTTTGCCAATGTAAAATTTATAGCAAGTATAATAGGGCTGCGTGGGCTGGTTCAACCAGGGCTGAATCAAACCAAGCTGCGAGGGCTGGTTCCCTATATCAAAATAAGTAAAACCAATTGAGAATGTGCAACGATCAGTACCAAAACGAACTTCGGGGCTTCGAGGATTGTAAATATGAAAATAGAATGTGCGAATGAAATTATGTTCTATATAACATATATGGATGAGTGAAATTAGACTTGTATTGTTTTGAGTGAGATGTGTATGAATAAGCAAATGTTTGTGAATGGGTGGTGAGTATATTGGCAAGCATCACATTCATACAGTCCTGGACAAATTATAAAACCAGCCACGATATTAAATACTACCATGTTTGAATAACATCTTGAATATAGGTTACTCTGAGCAACAATTGAATTAGATATACCTGTCTAGTATCGTGTAGCACCACCTTTCGCCCGGATTACTCGATTCATCTCGGACTCAACAAGACACCGGAAGAAATGGAAAGCCATACGACCCACCACCCCTGAACAAACTTCCACAGTTTACGAAGATTTGATGGAGGGCAAGAAGGGTCCATTGCTTTAAATGGTCTGCGCTGTCGTCATATTTTGCCATCGGCATGTACCAATATGAATCTCGACTCATCATTCCAGGCAACTTTTTTCCACATATCAGGGTCCAGTGGCGATGTTCCCGTGCCCATGCTACTCGTTGCGTCCTGTGATGTGCAGTCATTAGAGCTACCCGGTTGAGGGGATGGTTTCTGTACTCCATATCGAGGTTCTTGATGGAGCGGCTCCTTACACGTTTCTGTTTACCAGCATTAAGTTGCCGAGTGATCTGTTGCAATGTGGCTCGTCTATCCGCCGTTACGATACAAGCTAGCCGACGACGACCCCGCTCATCCCTCGCTGTTGTCCACGGCAGTTGGCCCTTCGACGGATGGTTTTAACCGGCATCGACGTACTCACGGTGCAAAGTGGTTCGTGAAAATTCCAGTGCTTGTCCTGACGTCAAAGTTACTGTCCGGATGTCAACAAATAAATTAAAGCACCTCGGCGTTTTTCCGGTTGGACATACATTCGTTGGAATTTCTACTGCCGCTGAATTATCCATATAACCTTTCGTTGCGTAAGGGGTCCATAGTGCTGTTTCTATCGATAAAATAGAGAAGGCCTGCGGACAAAAGGTGTATACATTGATACATCATCATCAAGCGGCTATTCTTATCGTTTTTCTACCAATAATAAGCCCTAAATTTGGCCGCTTGATGATGATGTAACAGTGTATACACCTTTTGTCCGCAGGCCTTCTCTCTAGGTGTTGCCCTGACGCGGAAAAGTCACCTGACCATAGAAGTCCGAATAACAATGTAACATTTATTGTTTCCAACTTGGATTTTAACAATCTGTATTTTTTTGTTTGTTGAAAATAATGAAAGTTGAATTGTTGTTTGGACTGCTTATGATCAGGTGACTTTTCCGCGTCAGGGCTTTGTATTTCTCGTTGGCCTCGCCTTTCTCCGAGGCCAACGAGAGACAGGCCAGGGCACTCAAAAGCCACATGATCATCGGGGTCCGGCCAACAATTCATCCTTCATTGTCTCCATCTTGAATTTTAACAATCAGTATTTTTTTTGTTTGTTGGAAACAATGAAGGATGGATTGTTGCGCGGACCCCGATGATCATGTGACTTTTGAGTGCCCTGTCCTGTCTCTCGTTGGCCTCGCCTTTCTCTCTCTCCCTTTCCCGTTTGTTTTTTACAGACGCAATTATTTTTTTATTTATCAACAAATGAGGCATTGCGGATACGAAGGGCGAACTCAACATTGGTTCAAATTTATTTTATTTTATCTTTCGGCTTCTCAGATAGCAAAGAATAAGGTACAGTATAAGAATATAGTTCTTTGTTCGGTTGGCCCCTCCTAATCGTATAAAATAAAAGCTGAAAGAAAGCGTTCAAATTATAAGAGTGGTAAAGCAAAAATTTCAAACGCGTGTTTCTCGAAATGACAGTTTGTTGAGTTCGCCCTTCGTATCCGTAACGTCCCAAATCTTTTGATAGAATTTTTTTAAGCATTTTCTAAAAAACTAAACTTTACGAGAAACTTAAAGGAATGGAAGTAAATTATTAACAACAAATGCATATCTATATGTAACAAATTAAAACAAAGAAATTTAGAAATATTCAAAAGGCACATTAATTTTTATTCATTTTATAACCATTTTATTAACATTGAATTTATTTTTATAAATGCAATGAAAAAATAGAAAATGAAATTATTCATCAAACATTCAACAAAAGATATTCAGGAATCCCTAATTACATATATAATGACAATATATAACATCTGTTTTAAATACACTTAAATACAAAAATAAAATATATTAAATTGAGCATCAAATATGCAAGAATATAAGATCTGTCCCAAAATGATATAACCACCGTCTTCATGTGTCCTAACGTCTTTAATTTTTTTAAACAACATGATGAAAGTATATAATGAATTCTAATTCAACTTGAACAAATTTTCCACATATGAACATTATTTTATCCTTTAAACTTCTTGCTATATTCACAATATTGCATTGAAACTGACAGTTTGGTTTTCCCAGAATGATAGCACCACTGGAAATTTTATACAAAAAAAAACCAAAAAAAAATACAATATTAGTAACCCATAAAAGTACCGTTTTTTGAAACACTTTTTTACATCTCGCATGGATTTAATCAATTTTTGTAAACTGGACATTTCAATTTTGTCCCATGCTATTGTAGTCCGTCTCGGTAAATGTTTCTGAAAAGAACATCCCACATGTTCTTCATGGGGTTAAGATCCGGAGAGCACGATGACCAGTCCGTAATGTGGACTCCATTATGCAAAGTCCATTTCCGAGTGGATGTTGCATTGTGGACAGGCGGATTAATTAAATCTTTTGGAAAATAATTTAAAAGAATACTTAAGAATACTGAAACAGATTGAGAAATTGGGGAATAAACGTTTAACTTTATGCTACAGTTTTCTGCATTTACATATATATTTTAAGGAATATTATATTTTTGTAAGTTGGTTCTATCATTCTGTTACAAGCAAACTGTCACTTTGAATACATTATTATGAATATAACGAGAAGTTTAAACAATAAAATAAAGTTCATATGTGCGAAATGGTTCATCTTGAATCAGACTTTATTATATACTAGTGGGCCCGGGCAGACGTTATCCTGCCACAGACCTCCACCTATGTAGACCGCATTTTATATAGACCGCATTTTATGTATACCGCCTTTTATCTGGTGGCGCTGTTGTCGGATATTTTATGCATTTGACATATATAGAATACATGCGTAAGTCACATGCATCATACATATTGTTTTGACGTTTCATTTGATGTTGATCATTTCATCAGATTGTGATTATTCTTCAATACGATAGAAAGTATGAAAAAATGTGACCGGCACTGTTTTCTTTACTCTAAAAACTGCCTTGAAGTATATTTCTGGTAAATATATGTCTTTGCTGCTTGGAACATTTCATTTCCATGGAGGATATTTTTGGTAAATCTGCGAAGAGTATTTTTGGAAAATCTTGGGGAACAATAATAAAGAAAGTGCTACTAAACAGGAGTCTTTTTCTGATTGCACGGAAACGATTTCTGGTTACGGTTGCACGTCAGCCAGGGGAATGGATGACATTGGATGCTGCCCAATTGATCACATTGCTGTTGATTGAGCTGTACAGTGAAGGTACAATTGAATATGCAGAGGATGGAATATGATTGTTCAACGTGGACCCAGAGCAACATTTTGATGAAGAATACCTGAAAGTTGCGGAAGAGTGTGACAGATGGCCGTACGATTACGATCCATAGAAAGCACCTTAGATATACATTTTTTATTCATCTCATGTCCAAGTGTAATAAATAAAATGATAATTCTTAAATGACAACGGATAAAAATTAAATGTTATAAATGAGGTAAATAAAGGTTGGATCTTAAGTCAAAACAATTTTGTTGTTTTAAATTATAGTAGTGAATTTATATTTAATGTGAACAATATTTTGGTGAACAATATTTTTTGGTGAACAATATTTTTTGTCAATCCGTCTTTTGCAAATACATATAGATTCGATAGTTTACCCACACGTGAGCATGCAACCTATAATTGGCCATGGAAGAAACATGGATTTTCTAAGTCCAGGCGACAAATGGACAATGTCTGCCATTGCGATTTGTTGATTGTCATTGTGAATGCCAAACGAATCGGAAATTGAAGCCGTTTGAATAGGATTGTAGTCTCCGACGGTATCATTGGAGTACGTGGCAACACAACGATTTCTCCCTTAAACTTGCCGTTCAAAATCGTTTAATTTGTAAGTATCATGAAATAATTGGCTATTTATTGGACTGCATATTCATTTCATCGAAATTTTTATTGTGGAGTTTTCGGACCTTAATTTCAAAATTCAAATTCTTCAAGATCTTCAAATTCAAAATTTTTCATCGTTATCATTTCGTATTGTCATCTTTTAAAAAAATGCCGAGTCAACAATGAATTCCGTTTCTACGAGGTGTGAAAATTATTGCCAGGACAATGGACTTGAGATTACTTGGCCTGTTAAAAATTTTGTTATTTAATAATCTTTTAAATTTTATTAGTTTTAAGTCCCTTTTTAATTATATTCTTGTAATTTTTTTATTTCTTTATAAATTATTTTTTTATCTTTACATGCTACAGAATAAAAATTTAAGATATGAAGTCTCAATTTCCATTTTTAACAATTTCGGCGTAAGTGGGTTAACAAAATAAAATTTCCCAATTATCATTTTATGAAGCGGCCCCTGAAGCGAGAGGATACGCTACCCAGCAGTACGGTCCTGTATATTTTTGCTACAGCCTGTACGCACGTGCAAAAGGGTTGATGTTTCTGATGTTCCTATGAAATTTAGGCTTGAGGATGAGAACCGTTTACGTTGAAATTGCGTTGGCACCGGTGTATCTATTTCTGTCGAGTTATAAACAAAAAGAATTGGTATAGCCACAAAGGCATTGATGATATGACCATTAGATTAGGCTTACTTTATTCTTACTCAGAACAAAAATGCTTTGTAGTGTATTCCACATTTGAGCATCATTTCATTTACCTTAGAAATATACGTCAATGTATATTTACCAATAGATCATGCTAATTATCTACTAAAATTCCACGGAATACACAGTTATAAATATAATTTTTATATGATGTATAAAGATCATTGGAGAATATTTTTCTTTGCTTGGAACACTATCTGCATTGAAATCTAAAAATCTGCTTTGTTTACCCGAGGCATGTAAACAAAGCAGAGTGAACAATAATTGTTGTCAGCTCCGCTTCCGCAGTGGCACGCACAGGCATCTTAACCACGGAATTAAATAAAGAGGAAATGAAAGCGATTACCGAGGTTAGCTTCCGGAAACGCAATGTTTGCGGACAAACTCGGCAGCCAAACCGTATGTTGTAAGCTGTTGACGGGCTGAAATTTGTTCAATCTTCGTTAATTTATGTTGAATTAAACTTAAAATATAATAGAGCTAAACAGTAACAGCCCTGGAATATGAATAATCCATTTGCTGGAAGAAAAATATGGATTAACGAAGATTGAACAAATTTCGGTTCCTCCTTAGTGTTTCTCCTACGAGAAATCAAAATTTTAAACGATGATTATTATTAATTATATTAAATAGGTTTTTCATTGAAACGTTAACGAAAGTCGATACACACGTAGTCAATAAATCAGAGGCAGAGTTATCTAAAATAAAATATTTTACCAGCGTGCAAAAATCTTGATTGTCCGCTTTCTATCCCAAGATGCTTTGCGTTTTGCGAAGTCAAGCTCGACGAACTAGTGTATGCTACTAAACAATGGCTTTCACTTCCTCTTGATTTAATTCCTTGTCTTAACTAAGCAGAGTGAACAATTGTTGTCAGTTCCGCCTCGTGTACCACTTCAGACTTTAGAGAAAGAAAGATAGAAAATATAGATTGTAGGTCCGTGCATTGTTCCTTCATGACGGACGGATCAAGCAAAATATCTAATATACTATACTCTATCCAAGGAAAGTTGGAGTGGGCGTGTCCAGCTAAACTTCCTATTCAATTGTTAGACATTGTTGCCAAAGTAGAATCAACAATGTCTAACAATTGAAATAGGAAGTTTAACTGGACACGCCCACTCCAACTTTCGTTGGACAGAGTATAATCAATACCGCCTAGAGAGAAAGCCTGCTCAGGAAAAATCATACTTTGTTACATCACCTACGGTAGGGACAATTTCGGGCTTATTATTGGTTGAAATATGATTAACAATACCCTACCGTATGTGATGTAACAATGTATGACGTTTTCACGCTCAGGCTTTGAGTAGAGGCAACACCACCTAAAGATGGTGGTGTTGGTAGAGGTGGTGTTGGTATAATCCTCTTATCCGTCGGTCCGATGTCCGAGGCCGACAAAGAAAGTTACAACAATCCGTCCGAAGCCAGGGAATGTTGTGGCAAGACAATACTCCGTCATTGTTATTTAATTAAAGAAATAAACTGAAAAGAAAATTGATAACACTGGTCAAACACATTTTGCCTCCAATCATTTAAAAGTCATTTTATGGTAAATTTGTTGCACTGATTCCGAATATGAGATCAGTTTTTTCAAATTGGCTCTAGTTTTTGAGATATTTAATATAGTTCATTTTCTACGTTTCAACGTGTATATTTATCCAGTAGAAATGCAACTTTGACAAACGTAGGTTTTCTGGACTAATTTGAGTGTGCTGATTCCATATCTGAACTCCAAATTTTTCTATCACGTCAGGATGTTAAGTTTCAGTGGTGTAAAACAGTCTCCTGATGTCAAATTTAAACAATGGCTACCATTAAAATTTAAACCATTTTTATAACTCGAGATCTTGACGTGATAGGGAAATTTGGAATTCAGATTTGGAATCAGCACGCTCAAATTAGTCTAGAATACCTATCTTCCCCGGTACCAAAAATGTTGTTGACCAGAGCTATTGGTAGTCATTTTATTATGTACACAATTGTTTTTGCAGATTACAAAAAAACTAGAGCCAATTTTGCATTTTCACAGTCATATTCGCGTTCAGCACATTCAACTCATTAAGAAATGGTTATTTTCATATCGGAGGCAAAAACGTTTTGAAAATTTGTTGCCCAGTGTAACTCTCTTGATCTGTCCAAAACCAGGGATGATTGTGTGGTAAGATAGTACTCTCAAGGGCAGTATCTTTTGAACGGGAATAGGTAGCCAGTTGAAATTTTCACAGAGTATGTGTTATTATAACAAATAATAAAAAAATTTAAAAGGTTTTTTTTATTTTTTTTTATTTTTTGTTTTTTGTTTTTTTTTATTCTATCGTAAAAACGGTTAAACATACAAGCGTCAAACTTGGCATGATTGTAGTTCAAACTCTAAAGTATTACAACAAATAATGAAAAACTGGCCAAGTGTAAGTTGGACCGGCGCAACTCCAAACATAAAATCTTTTTTCAGGTGATCTGTTAATTTAATATTTGAAAACTTTTTTGTTCAAAGCGCTTATTTTATAAATTTCGACACTTAAACTATTATAGATTATATGTCTATAAAAGCCGAAATTATAAGGTAGTACGGAACCTTCGATACGCGAGTCCGACTCGCACTAGCCCAATTTATTTTATATGCAGATGAACAGTAGCTATATTGTGCAGAATATAAGTTTTGATCACCATTTATCCTCCACTTTCATTTCTTTACCTTTCAACCTGTACGGTTGACACCCATCATGCGACGGGTGGAATTTCTAGTATATATAGATTTATCTAAAATACAAAATTCATATTTCAAAATATCCATCGGTTTTCATGAAGTTTCGACAATGCCAACTGACGTAGTGCCATGGCTTTGTATAGATCGCGTCGGCTCAACCAACACGAGGCCAACGAGAGACAAGCCAGGGCACTCAAAAGTCGCATGATCATCGGGGTCCGGCCAACAATTCATCCTTCATTGTTTCCATCTTGGATTTTAACAATCAGTATTTTTTCGTTTGTTGGAAACAATAAAAGATGGATTGTTGCCCGGACCCCGATGATCATGTGATAATTGAGTGCCCTGGCCTGTCTCTCGTTGGCCTCGAACCAACACCACCTAGACAGAAGGCCTGCGCACAGAAACGTCATACATTGTTTTACATCACCCTAAAGCGGCTATTGTTAATCGTATTTCTACCAATAATAAACCTAAATTTGGCCGTTTGATGATATAGTTTTTGTGCGCAGGCCTTCTGTCTAGGCGGTGTTGGTCGGCTTCGGTAATACCACATCCTTTTAATCCCCTGGTCTGTGCACAGCGCAAATTCCGTTATTGTAGTCAGCAATGGATTGGTGTATTTATGGAAGAAGCGCT
>JAHWFO010076482.1:108617-128349 GCA_023313115.1 Rhysida immarginata | reverse complement strand
TTTCAAAACCAACACTTCCTTCAAGATTATCGTTTTCTACTATCTTCACAAGACTTCATCTACATCCTCAATAGACTAAGTTTCTTTCTACAATCAACAACATCTTCAATAGACTACATCGTTTAAGTTTTCTTCCATCTCACAAGTTTCTTCCATCGTTTTTCAAGATTGGTGACTTTATTTTTGTTTTTATTAAATTTTATTTTACGATTTTCCCCATTAAAAGGAGACTACACACACTAAATATTTATTTTAAAATCATAAAATAGGTATAATATATTTATTAATTTTTTATTTCAGTAAAAGTTTATATATAAATAATTGATTATAAGGGGAGGCGCGTGAGGGATTTGCATGTAAAGCTCATTCTTATTTACAACCGTAAACTTACGCCCGTATTCAGAATGAGCGCTCATGCTCTTGCTCAAACCATTGTTGAGTACGAATTCAATAATATGAAATTTGTATTCAACAATGGTCTTGAGTAAGAGCAAGAGCATGAGCGCGCATTCTGAATACGGGCCTTAGCCTCACCATAGTCTTTTAATCCCCTGGTCTGTGCACAGGCATTGAATTCCATTGTTTTAGTCCAACATTTGGATTGCTGTATTTACTGAAGAGTAGAGATCCTGTATGTATCAGAGATACGACAACTGAGAAGTCGAAAACGATTCGTTAGAGCCGACACTTGACTTATGGAGGCCATTATGTGCTAACCATGCTAGCAAATGCCTTGCAATGCCGATACTTGTATCATGCTATTCAACAGTATTTAGACATCATGTTATACACAGTATTTCGAATTAAAAAATATTTATAAAACGAAAAGTATAATGCCTAATTGTTCTGCAGTAAGTTGTTCGAACAGCGGTAAAAACGGCTTTAAAGTCCACATTTCCTAGAGACGATGAGCGACGCCGAATTTGGGCAGCGAAAGTTAAATGTAATCTTAATGGTAAACTTTGGATTCCAGCACGTGAATCCAATCATGTTTTATGCAAAGTAAATATATTCGTTTGTTATTATCGGTTCAATATTTAATTCAATAAATTTTAATTTTTTTATTATATATATACAGTAGGAGCAATTGTTATCAATACACTCATCCCCGTATTCATAATGAGTGCTCATGCTCTTGCTAAAGACCATTGTTGAATACAACTTCCATATTATTAGGACCGATAGGTACTTATGTTTTCACAATGTGCGTCCGTCCGTCTGTCTATCTGTCGGTGCTCTAGCGTTCGAACGGTTCCGAATTTTCGACATCCATTTTCGCCATTCGACAACTTAGGGAAAACGAAAGAGTAAGTTCGTTGGTGGAAGAAATCGATGAACTACTTCCGGTTCAAAAGGTCACAAATAATATAGGGGACCACGTTTTTCACTATACAGTTTCATGCATAAATGGCCTATGCACTGATCAATGCTGTTCTCTCTTTGGCATTCCATAGCTAAACCAGAGAAGAAGCTTGTGAATTAAGTGAAGACAGGTGATGTTCTCCCTTCATGATCAATATCACTCAAAACTGATTCAAGCGTCTGTGGTTTAATGGTACCATTATGGTCCACTGGAAACCGTCAATGCTAAGATATGGCATGCATTATATTAAACAGCTTGGAATAACATGTTATGGTTAAAATATTAACTTAAAATTAAGGATAGTCGAAATAGTTTCAATGGTATGTGGTTTAACGGAACCATTATGGTTCATTGGATAGTTTCAATGCTAAGATATGGCATCTTATATAGCAAACAACTTGGAATGAAGTGTCATAAATGAATATATCGTAAAATTAATGATAATCGAAATTGGTTCAAAGGTACGTAGTTTAGTAGAATCATTATTGTCCATTTGAAACTTTCAATGCTAAGATATGTCATGTAATATATCAAACAACTTGGAACGGCGTGTCATCAATGAACATAACGTAGTCAAAATTGGTTCCATGATGCGTGTTTTAATGATGCCATTATTGAACCATTGGAAACTTTCAATGGGAACAGTAAGATACGTATGGCATGTAATTGCTTACGCCTTACATTATCAATACATGTAATTAATTTGTGTTAGGCAAATTTAACAATAGCTAGTAGCTAATCATTCGCTTCGATAGTACATGGTTACGTAGAAAAGCGTTAGCAATTGTTTATGAAGAAAGAAATGGCAACGTTTCCTTCCCGGATTATTGGAAGATGTGATACCACCCCCTCCCCCTCTCCCACTCTTCTGACAATCGCCTATCTTATTATTTTTTTCATAATGTGGAAGACCTCTTTGGGTTATTCAGGCTTCTTGCCTATTTCAGTGTATTTCATGTGAGACTCATGTAAACACTGCTTACGTCTCACCTGAACAAATGTACAATTCACTGCTCGATTGTCCACTTGCTATATAACGCCCCCTCCAATGACCTTGCTACCGCTTAGAAACACTGGGTTAGACCTTCGAGCTTAAAAAAAAACTTCTATTTTTATGCTCAAAGGGTTAGACAACACATTCTAGCTGTCATTGTGGCAATCTTTCATTGATGATAGTCCTGAATTACCGCCATAACGAATGCAGTACTATACAGTAATACCGTGTAGCTACATCACAGAGAAGAACCCCCTCATGTTCTCTCTGTTCGACTTTCTCATTCTCTTGTGGGTTTTTTAAGCATTAGCCCCCCCCCCCCCTTTGGTTTTCACAGGATGCTCGATCCATGAAAGTAGTATAGTGGCTAGAAGAAAGTACGAGGGATAAAACTAGGAATAAGATCCTTATTCCTACCTCCATGGCTCGATCACATGTTTCAACAATGGGTGGCCAGCTGATTCAGATATCAGATTTAAGCTCTCTTAAGAACTGAAGGGAAAAAATTATTTAACGAAATGAAATCTCTTCCCGCTCCCTTTTCTCTCAATTTCTTAATTTAGATGAAAAGTTATTTCTAACAATAAAACTTCAGGTGAAATCTTTTTTTTTTTTTATTTTTGGCACTCTCTTCAACTGAAGAAATAAAAAGGACAGCCACTAAAGAGAATAGACTCGAACCCGCAAGTTTCCCTACTGCAGGCAAGTGCCTTAATCAATTCCGGTGAAATTAGTGCAAATTCTTTAGGTATATAAGCAGGTAAGAGGGAAGAGCTGATAAAAGCTGAATCACAGATTACCGAGTAGACAGATACGACAGAGGATGTGAGCGGTTGCGCGTGGTATGCCATGGACCACCATGTTCATATGACAAAAAATACTTCTAAGGACCTCTTCTATCATCTTCCAAAAAATCTGTACTCAATTCAAAAACACCCTGTATAGTCACCGGGAAACATATTTCGCTGTTTTATTTTTAATTAATTTATGTTTTATTTTAAATCTTGTTCGGTATTTAACAAACGTGAATAGACAAAAATTTAATAAATTATCATTTCTACACATTATCATTATCTGTTTTTACCATAAAAAAGTTTGATTGTTAATGTCAGCATTAAAACGTTCTAATTTAAGATTAAAAAGTATACACAAATTCCTTTAATATTATTTGCAATTAGGGATATTAATAATTAATTTTACTTACCAGCATTATGTATTTTTATAGAAATGTAGAAAATTATAAATTTTATTATCATATATTACTGCATTCGTCTTTCCACAACCAGGCAATGACTAAGGCATAATTATCAATGCCACTTATTACTCTGAAAACATTTATAAATAGACCATTCGGTGAGTACCTGATCGTCCATCAACACGCTGTATATTAGTTTTGCGTGCATGTCTTTTGACAGTAGCTCTTAGGCCATCGCAAGCCCCTTCACCATGCGAAGTCGCGTAAAAGTTCCACTCAGCTCCTACCAGTACATCATGATCTTCTTTATGATAAAGTAAATTGATGAAGTTTGACTTGTTTTTCTACTGAGAACCAGCCCCGTCGGAAAAATAAAATATTTTGTTAACATTTAGTAAGCGAAATATTTTTCAAATAATTAACTAATTTGCTATTGAATAAATTTACTGCCACAGAATCATGTTGTAAGTTTAAGTTTTCCAATATTCTTACCAAATATTTAATTTTTATTTTATTATTTTTGTTGTAATAATTTGCTTGAGGATGAAGAATTACTTGCTTAGCAGCCAAATAGTACGATTCAATAGCTTCACAAAAAATGATGGCATTCACATAAAAACAAAGATCACCAATATTTTTTTCAACTTCTAAATCATTAATCGTTCAGTAAGGGTCCATAGTGCTGTTTCTATCGATAAAATTGATAGAGACTTTACAACACAACAAAGGGAGAACAGAGTTTCCGACTAGTTTTGCCATTTATTCCCGGCTTTATCAAGAATACACACAAGACAATCGACAATCGAACAGTGAAGTGTACATTCGTTAGGATGGGACGAAAGCAGCGCTTTCACAAAGCTCATCTAACCAGAATAAACTCCAAAGGAAATACACTGAGGTAATCAAGAAGCCTAACCAACCCAAGCGGTCTTCCATAATACACACAAGAGGACATAAGCCTTTATATACAGAAAATATGGTACAGAATGAGAACATGATTGGATGAAGAAATAACAAATAGTAGATAATATAAATTGTACAGTGGCGACATTGAAAGGATAAGGAACCAATAACAATGAAATTATAAGGAAACCTTGAGAGGGAAATTAATTGAAATATAAAGGAAAAAGTGATGTCATAACACAAACAAAATTGAAAACGCGGACCTAGAAGAAGACTCATCCGGAGTTAACGTAAACGAAGTTATCAATAAAAAAAATGGAAAGGAAAGTAGATATACAAATTTGAAAAAATATCGGATAAAGAATTTAAAATTGAATAAATATCAAAAACGGTTTGGCAGTTGAGGAGGTGATCTGGAGAGGAGATCTTAGCTTTAAAGATCTCAATAGCTTCGAGAGTGGCAGTCTTGAATGGGTCGTTGCATAGACGGAGAATGGTCATGATTTCACTTTGCTCTTTGGGGGCATGTCCCGTTGCGGGCAAGGTGGATTGCGTAGTGTGAATTATTAATGTGTTTCTTGTAGGAGTCCATGTGTTCTTTGAATCGTTTATTGAAATTGTGGGTCGATAGGCCTATATAGTATTTATCGCAAAATCCACAGTTTAATCTATAAACTCCGGAACGGGAGAAATTGTCGGTGTGTGTTTGGATGGGGGGATTAAGAGAGCGAAAGCATGGGGTCGATGAGCGGTAGGAAACTTGGAGGCCGAGTGAGGAGAGGAAGGCGGAGAGGCGGTAAAATTGAGGGCTGATGAATCGCAAGGACACCCATTTCTTGGATGGGGATGGGTGAAAAGGTTTAAGGTTGGAGAGGGCAAGTTTTCTTCGTTGGAGAATCCGGGAGAAAGTGGAAGTTGTGTAGCCATTTTTTAAGACGAGGGCGCGTATAGTTCGGAATTCGGTGGCACGGGAGGGGTAACTTGAGGGCACGGTCGATGAAGAAACGGAGGGAGGCTTGTTTATGGATAGGAGGGTGTGAAGAGGAACAATGGATTAAATTAGATGATGTGGTGGGTTTACGGTAGATAGAGAATGAAAAGCGGTGGTTGGAGGGGTCATTAGTGATGAGGATATCGAGGTATGGAAGAGAGCGGTTAGATTCGGTTTCAAAGTTGAACTGGATGTGGGATGAGAAAGTCTTGAAAAGGTTAGCAATGTCAACGGGTGAAGTAAAACGGGAATCAAAAATAATTAGGATATCATCGCCTTTGATTCCCGTTTTACTTCACCCGTTGACATTGCTAACCTTTTCAAGACTTTCTCAAAATGTGCTCCTCTGCAAACTTCCTCCTGGCATCTTTATGAGCTAGTTTGAACCTTAGGCCATAGCCATAGTGCAGCCATAGGCCTGGCAGTTCAATGAAGTTGACCTTTGAATTGTCCACACAACGCTTTTGTTCCCGTTTCATGTCCAATCTGTTTTGCACTGATTTTTTTGTGTACTTGCCTTCCTAACAACAAGGTGCTCTGCTCCTCCTGACAACAACCTTGGCCTCCCAGTTGATTTTTTTTGTGCCGTGTGTGTCTTTATTCTTCAAAAAGTTTAAGATTACAGTCTTAGGCCAAGATTGACACTGATTTGGCGGGAAGACCAACTTGCCTCGTGGAAAGCCAATATTTTCCCCTTTTCTTCATCTGTACTTCGCTATTTTGAAATGTTATTACAGAAAGCAAGAGAAACATAATGATTTGCATAATGTATCGTCGGCTGGGAATCGTCATAATCTAGCCCCGGTATGGATGGTATTCCTTACTCTTTCTACACAGCCACATGGAAATATCTGGGTCCTTTCCTGAAGCGGGTCTTTAATTCCATCTTGAGGGAACCCTCCTCGATTGTACCCGAATTTTCTATCGGGGAAGATCGTTCTGCTTCCCAAAGGCTCGGTTCCTAAACTCGTAACTCAGTGGAGACCAATAACTCTGCTCAACACAGATTATACGGTCTTCACTGGGGTGTTTCAACATCGCCTTAAGCTTTATGCTGACGAGTTCTGTGGTCCGGGGCAATCTGCTCGATTCCATCACGTAGATGGAGGAGGTTTACGCCCGTCAACAAATTCTAGCAACTTAACTTTGGAACAGGAAAAGGCCTCTGATAAGGTGAATCACCAATTTCTATTCAAGGTGTTTTGCCAACTTCGTCTTCGGACTTTTGCTGCTATTATTTCAGCACTGTATTCTTCGGCTACATCATGTGTGGCGATTAATGGGCTCATTTCTACCAATATCCCTTTGTTTAAAGGCGTGAGGCAGGGATGTCCATTATCTACTCTCCTATACGTCTTTTATCTTGAGCCATTGCTAAAGCATCTTATTCGCCACTCAGGATCAATCAACATCAAGACGTTGGCGTACGCCGATGATATCGTTCTATTTGCGTCAGATGCATGCTCCCTGAAAGCCGACAAAGAATAATTCAACTGTTGCAGCAAATCAACAGGGAGTACCATCAATCTCATCAAGTCGAACGGCATTACGATGGGGAGGTGGTCGACAGATTTGCTGAACGCCTTCCAATATCATGGTGTAGCCAGATTACAGTACTGGGATACGTGTTTTCTTTTCTCCCATTTATTGATTTAAGTCACTGGCAACGGGCAACTAAGAAATGTTTAAGCTGCCTTGACAAAATTTTAGATTGTTTGTCAAGGTGTGTTTTATTAAGACTAACATTCTACCTATCTTATCATCTAAATGCCTATTCACTCTTCCTTCGTTTAAAGATTTACAAAAAAATCCGTAAGGTTATAGTGTACTGTATGTGGAGATACAAAGGTAGGCGTCATCCGTTGAAAGCTGATATTCTTTTTATCCCCTTTGAAAGGGGGGGGGGGGGTTAGATTTGCCCAATATTAAGCGACACCTCACTGCGGCCAGAATGGCTGCTTTGATCCGGATTTTCCTTATACCAATTCCCGTTTGGGCGGCCTTTGTATTCCTGTACCTGAACTTTTTCTTCAGAGTGAATTGGCTATAGTGCCGATCTCTTTGCCAGAGACTATTTGTCTTCATTTCCCGGACTTGTACAGACATTTCTTACAGAACTTAAGGACTTTTTACCCCGATTACGGCAACTGAACTCACAAGACTGGGGAGGCTTGCGCCTCTTCTGGTCTTTCCAGCAGTTGGATCAAGGTGCAGTTCCGGATGTCGTCCGTCTTCTTTCTGATTATCCATGGGCAGCGATTCTTAAGAACATCAAAGACCTCGCTTTCGAGAGAACCGTCTTCACCTATCAATGGCGGTTATTGCACCATAGGTACTACACTCTCCAGCGCCTTCATCTGTGGAGAGTGATTGGAACTGCAGGCTGTCAAGTCTGTGGGATCCCAGAATTGATCGATTATGTAATTTTTTGAGTGCTCGTTCGCCCAATCCATTTGGGGCCGCCTCAAGCGTCTTTTTGGTTTGACGAGCATGTCATACCAGTTCGTGCGGTTCCTAATGGATGATTCCAACAGCGAACCGCTGAAAAAGGACCTGGCCGTTTTCATTGCCTTTCTCGTAAAGGCGATATGGTTAGCTCGATTAGAAAGAGCAGCAGATGGGGTTCCATCTATTGCAGGTGCATGGAAGAAAGGTGCAAAGCACCTGCGTTCCTTCCTGCTCCTGGAATGGCTTCGGCTGGGTCCTCTTGCGTTTAAGAGGCGCTATACGTCTTCAAAGCGCCTATTTGTCGTCATCAGTGGGCTGCAAGGCAACTAGGTTTTTCACTTCACGCTTCCTTCAGTCTTCTGATGACCTACTGGTGGGCGAACGACCCTCGTTTCGAGACGTTTAAATAAGTTGCGCAGTCCTATAGAACTGCTGGACTTCTTATGGCATGGTGCGTCTGATACCCTGACTTAAGATCTCTTTAAGGGTATCCGCTGGAGTAAGTATCATCATTGCTCCAGCTCCAACAGCCACCTCGGAAGCCAGTCGCCCGTCAGTTCGAATGTTGCAAATACTTCATCTTCGAGATCCTAGGCTTATCTTCAGAAGCTGAATCTTCTAGAACAAAGTTATGGAATTAATGGCCGAATTTGTATAGAGAAGAAAGCAGGACCGCATAAGTTAAGTGAAAATTCGATAAGAAATAATTTCTCTTCAATTATTTTTTATAATTCCAAAATGCCTGCTACACTTTCGAAACTAGGAATACGGAGAGTTTCGGGGTCAAGACCCAACCACAGAACCCGTCCAGTTCTCAATTTTACGCAGCCAATCCGAAGTACGATATTCAGAGATCGTTAACAGGAGAAGAGCTGACAGGAATCCAGACGAGGAAGGAAGGACCGCCGTCGCCACATGCTTCAATTCAAATGAGGAAACAGACCTTCAGTTTGCAGGTAAAGGATCGTTACAAAAATCTTTTACACAATTGCATTCTGATTTAACGTTCGATAATTGGAGCTTAAATAAACTGATTGGAGAATCTGAAGGTTAGGATAAAAGTAGCAACTTCCGTGCCGTCCACTCCAAATTCCATGGAACCACTTGAGCTAAGTGAAGGGGCCGTTTACGGAGGCCGAGCAGACCAGCCAAGGGGACGTCCCGTTAGAAGCAAAGGAGACCTACCTGTCGAATTCATTGTCGGTGATGTACACAAATTCCCGTCGGTGGAACTGCCTCAGCTAGGAAATTCCCCTCATGCCTGTAATTCTAGTAATCCCTTTGGGCGCCCTATGGGTTTTACATGCTTAAACACTGAGGTCTTTAGTAGGGGTATTAATTTAACTTTGCGTAAATGTGAAATCTTATGTTTGCCTTTAGAATTGAGTTATATTTCAAATTGATGACATTTATTAATATTCGTTTAGGACATCTTCTATATATATAAAGAAGGATGTTTGTGGGTTTGTTTGTTTTTTATAGAAATCTATAGTTTTATTCCGATCTTGATGAAATTTTGCATACTTGACCTTCAAAGCATGAGGAAGGCAACAGTCTACCTCAGATTTCGAAAAAATAATAATTATTGGTAAAACATCGATATTCATGGTTATGGCAAGGCATATTAATGAGAAACTTGAAGTCGTGCTTGCGAAGAAATTCGCAAGATTTAAATGCTATCTTTACTTGGCCGCTGCCATCTCGCTTATGTATTTCTTGCCCTAGTAATACAGTGGGCTTTGGTCAGTCAACAGAAGATATGGTGTATGGACTCGTAATTTCCATAAGCTTTAACAATCGTTAACAAAGTTTATAGACTAAGGCTGGATTCACACTTCGGCGGATTCCGCGACGGAAGGCACCGACGGCAAGGGCTTGCGGTCAAAGGAGCGCGAATATCGTGCGGAAAATATAGTAACCTGTTTGATTTGGATTTCATCCTGTTTTCTATTTTTTATCTGTGTTCCTTCCACCGCAATTCTTTGCCGTTGATGCTTTCCGTTGCGGAATCCGTTATAGCGTGAATCCACCCATTATTGCTCTCTGGTATTAGCGCCAGCTGTTACCTCGCGTTGCGAGGTGCAATTCAGGAAGCGCTCAGCAGCTGGCACTGGTATCGCGAAGGTCTACATAAATACGGAAACCCAATTTTTGTCATACACTTTTCCCTGTGTTGACGTGGATGAATACTCATGAAACGTATATGGTTGGAAAGGTCCTGTGCTATAGATATGCACAATATATTTTGTTTGTGTATTTGTTAACGTTAACACAGATAAGTGTTTCAGAAAAGGTAGCATTAAGGAACTAGTTGCGCGCCATATTTGTCAACGCATATAGCATTGCCTTTTTTATTGTTTTTTAAAAGCAAATCATTTATTGATGTTCATTTGAAAGCATTTTAATTGTTGATGTTCATTTGAAAAACATTGCTTGCACGTCATTTTTGAAATTGTCAGAGAATCGTTGTATTCATGTCAAATTGCTTTGTGAAAAATTTGCTACTTTCAATTTGGGGATGTGTTAGTAGATTCCAAACGTGTACCAGAATGCATAAATTGCGACTTCATCAGTTCGTGTGTATATAATAAACATTAGAAGAAGGAGGCGTAAAATGGATGCATCCAGGGAAGTTGATTTAACCTTTTTTTTCGACCACCGTGGTAATTGTTTTTGTTCTCTATTTAAATGACATTCACTCCAAATGTACTTTCAAATGTAGTTCAAATGAAATTTTTTATTATTTAAAAGGAAATAATTTAAATGCCTCGAAGAAGAACATTGACAGGACGGGGGGGGGGGGGGAGACGCAGAGATAGGGAGGGACATGCCTTTAGATATGCTTTAAATATATTATCTAAATGGTAATAAGCAAGATTAAAGCTACAACAATAATACGTATATTTTTTTCCCTCAGAAATCCGATCGAATTTCGATCACTGGGGGATCCTAGTTGTTTGAAACTGTTCATAGATCATACAATCAATTGATTCTGCCTACGTGTATTTTCACCGTGTATGACCAACACCACCTAAAGAGAAAGCCTGAGCGCGGAAACGTCATACATTGTTACATCATGATACGAAGTCATAATTGGTAGAAATGCGATTAAAGATGACTTTTTATGATGATGTAACAATGTATGATATTTTCGCGCTCAGGCTTTGAGTAGCGGTGGTGTTGGTATGACCAACACCACCTAGAGAGAAGGCCTGCGCACATAAACGTCATACATTGTTACATCATTATCAAGCGGCTAAATTTAGGGCTTATTATTGGTAGAAATACGATTAACAATAGCCGCTTTAGTGTGATGTAACAATGTATGACGTTTCTGTGCGCAGGCCTTCTCTCTAGGTGGTGTTGGTATGACAGGGTCATCCAGCTCCACTGAAAAATGAAGCTATTGTTTAGCAATTATTTTACCATTAGCAAAAGCACGCAAAAGCAAAATAATATAAGTATTGTTGCTCGGACAACAATAATCAGGTGACTTTTCAGTTCCGACGGTTGCTTTCTAGGAGGTGTTGCTTTTAGCCGGCGCCAACAATGCTTAAAACGTGCAACAACAATAAAAAACCGTTTTCGTAACGCTTTTTGGTGTTGTTTTTTGTAGAATGATGACCAGCCTTAAAACACTATCAGGTTAAAATACTGAACATTTAAATGAACATGCAGTATATTAAAATGAATAAAAAAATACACTAAGCAAACCATGTTTCTTTAATTTAACTATTCACATTTTGTAATATGGGTGAGTGGTGAGCAAATTCCTATAAACTTTTTAATTTATTGAAATATTATAATAATAAATTTTCTATTTCAATAAAAAATATCATGATAAAATCAAAAATAAAATTTGTATATTGTAAACATTTTAATTTTCATCTTAAAAATTATTTGTTGAAAATTCTTTTTAAGGTTTTTATCTTTTGAATTTTATTGTATTCCATCTTTATGGGCACTAATTTTATTATTATTTTTTTATTATTATTATTAAATAAAAAATAAAATTTAATATCATAAATAAAATAAAGAAATTTAATTGACGTTGCCTCTCACGGAAAAACGTGGCGGATTCGACATGAAACTCTGCTTTCGCGTTAGCGTTTACGTGACTTTGATTTTTAATTTCAACCCTTGAAAATGGCCAAATTGAACACCAAAAAGGATATCTGGATATCAATAATATAAGGATATCTCATGAGCAACAATGCAGGGAAAAGTTTGCGCAACAATAGGTATCAACAATGGTGTCAAAACGCAATTCACACTCTACACGGATCAATAATATATATCTCATGGCCAACAATGCAAGTAAAAGTTTGTGCAAGAGTAGGTATTAACAATGATATCAACACGCAATGCACCAACACTATGTAGGGATCAATAATATATATCTCACGACCAACAATGAAATGCATAGAAATTGAGAATTCTTAGTAGCCTACTTAACAATTTCTTGAAAAGCTTTAGAAATGATCAGTAATTGGAGATAATGGAGAGTTAGCAGACTATAGAGAAAGAGTGGAAAGACGACAGAGGAAACGGTCCTTTAGCTCCTTGGTGTATTTAGCAAATGGTAAGCATGTCAATAGAAGATTCCACTAAACTACACAAACAGATGAATGGCCAAGTTTTGCTTCAAGACATCGACAGAAGAGTGGAAATTGCAACAACATCAAGTGTATATGGTTCAAAATCAGAGAGGTGAAGATTTCACTTCGGAAAAAGTTTTTTGTATTAAAATTACATGTTAATATAACAACGTGGGGTTTAAAACATAGGTATCATCTGTAATTGTCTGTGCTCTGTGAATTCAATGGTATTATTTTCAAACTTCCTATTTTTTTTTATTTAAAATATACTCCAAAACTCATTTCGGGAACGCGTCCATAAACAGTTTCTTGTAATTCAAACAAATAAAAAATGACAATAAACTCAACATAGAAAATTATCCCTCGTTATAAAGCTTTATATACCACTAACAGTTTTACCCGGCATTGCTCGAGCTCTTTTTTGATGAAATGTTGTAATTTCTGTGAGTTAATATCCAGGAAAAGAACACGTGAAGAAAGATTAGAATTTTTTTAGAAATAATTCATGTTTTATAGTTTGCTAAAGGGCCGTATTTGGAGACGCCATCCATTGGGAACTTTTTCAAAGAAATCTTTTTGAATTTTGAACATGAATTTTTACTATTTGAATTAAAAGCTTTTTTTCGTTGCTCGGTGTCAAATTCGAAAAATATTTTGATTCATCTGAATGTGACTGTACAGCTAAAATGAACACATGAACAAAGTTTAGAATTAATAAACCATAAAGAAATAACATAACCAAGTACCAAAAGGCTAAACTAAACAATTCAACCGTATTTTTCAACTGGCCTATGTTGACATTGAAAGTTTCTAATAGACCATAATGATACCATTAAACCACGTATCTTGGAACCAATTTGAATTATCATTAACTTTACGTTGTATTCATAATTACACATCATTGAAAGTTGTTAAATATAAGTATAGCATAGTTTAATAGCATTGAAAGTTCCAATAAATCATAATGGTTCCACAAAAACCAGGTGCCTTTGAAACAATTTCGACTATCATTAATTTTATACTATATTCATTCATGACACGTCATTCCAAATTGTTGATATATTACATGCAATATATAACAACTTGGAGTAGCGTCTCATGCAAATTAATTATATAACGTGAAATTAATAGTAGTCGAAATTGTTTTTAATACACATTGTTTAGTGGATCCACTGTGGTTCTTTGGTACTTTAAATGCTGAGATATAGCATGTTATATATCAAGCAATTTGGAGTGAAGTCTTAAGAATGAATATAACGTGAAGTGAATGGTAGTCGTAATTGTTTTCAATACACCTGGTTTAGTGGAACTTTCAATGCTAACATTTGGCATGTTATATATCAAACAACTTGGATTGATGTCTCATGAATGTATATAACCTAAAATTAATGATACTCGAAATTGTTTAAAAGACAGTTGGTTTAGTGGAACCATTATGGTTCTTTAGTACTTTCAGTGTTGAAATATAGCGTGTTAAATGTCAAACAATTTGGAGTGACGTCTCATTAATGTATATAACGTAACATTACTGATAGTCAAAATTGTAATAAAGGCACATGGTTTTGGTGGAACCATTAAAATACATGAAGTTTCAATGTATATCAAACAACATGGAATGAGATGTCATGAATGAATACAACGTCAAATTAATGATAGTGGAAATTGTTTCAAAGGCACCTGGTTTAGTGGAACTATTATGATACATTGGAACTTTCAATGCTATTAAAATATGCTATACTTATATTTAACAACTTTCAATGATGTGTAATTATGAATACAACGTAAAGTTAATGATAGTTGAAATTGGTTCCAAGGTACGTGGTTTAATAGTATCATTATGGTCTATTAGAAACTTTCAATGTCAACATAGGCCAGTTGAAAAATATTGTTGAAATGTTTAGTTTAGCGTTTTGGTACTTGGTTATGTCATTCCTTTATGGTTTATTAATTCTAAACTTTGTTCATGTGTTCATTTTAGCTGTACATTCACATTCAGATGAATCAAAATTTTTTTCGAATTTGACCCGAGCCTAAGAATAAAGCTTTCTATTTAAATAGAAAAAATTCATGTTCAAAATTCAAAAAGATTTCTTTGAAAAAATTCCCAATGGATGGCGTCTCCAAATACGGCCCTTTAGCAAACTATAAAACATGAATTCTTTCTAAAAAATTCTAATCTTACTTCACGTGTTCTTTTTCTGGATATTAACTCAGAAATTGTAACATTTCATAAAAAAAGAGTCCTAGCAACGCCCGGTAAAACAGCTAGTACACATATATACATAAATATCATACATACATACATACATACATACATACATACATACATTTTTATATATATAGATTTTTCCCCTGAAAAAATTCTCGTCGTCCTCGGCCGGGATCGAAGCCACATCTACGGGAATCAGAGCAACATCACCGAGACAGAAGGCCTGATAACGGAAACGTCATACACTGTTACATCATCATTAGTCGACCATTGATAATCCTATTTCTACCAATAATATGCCCTAAATTTGGTCGACTAATGATGATGTAACAATATATGGCTTTTCCGTTATCAGGCCTTCTGTCTAGGAGGCGTTGATCAGAGGAGATCACGCAACCACTGAGCCATTGAGGCCAATAAGGAAAAGTAAAATCGTCTGCTAGACAGAGAGTAATGCCCACGCAAATGGCCAGAGAGCGCCAGTGAAAAAAAAATTCACGCTTTAAACAATGGAGTTTTCCATCCTGTATTTCTTCATCCATGACCATAGGCAAAGTAATTTTTATGGCCTATTGTTGCAGAAACTTTGCTGTGCATTGTAGGAGATCACATACATTGTTGGTCCGCGCATATCTTAGGCTCATGTCAGACAGCCAAATTTTACCCTTTCCCCATTGCGCCAACCTGACATCCGGCACATTTAAACCTTACCCTGAACGTAACGAACATCTGGTGGAAGTATGAGCTCAAAAGGATAAGTGGTTCAAAAGTTTTAAGAACATTTACAGACGCATCCTGAATTTTGATATAGACCTTTCCGTTGAAACCGAAACTGGAGTAACTGCGCAGAAGCCGGACAGCAAAAAACTTGCGTTTCCTGCCTTGAAATGTGCAAAAACTAGTACACATCCGGAGGAAAACGGACGTTTTTTTGCTGTCCTGCTTCTGCGCAGTTATTCCAGTTTCGGTTTCAAGGAAAAGATAAGCAAATTCTGGCGCAATCTCTTGAGTAAACAAACAAACATAAACCAAGATATATGATTTTTACCCCTTCCCCCTTACTTTGGGGACATGTAAACCTTACTCTAGACCTAACGAATATATGTTGCGAATATGAGCTCAATCGGATAAATGGTTCAAAAGTTTTTAGAACATTTACAGACGCACCCTCAGACTGATTTTTTATATATAAAGATTTATTTAAACAAATAATGGGAAACTGTATTTTTATTATTTAAGATTTTCATTTATTGGCTTTTCAAAAGTTGTCCGACAGTTAGCACGTCATTTCGTGAACGCAATAAGGGGTTTGGCAAAATGTTTCGAAATAACACTAGATGGTGCTGGTGAGGATGCACGTGAAGCTGTTTCGACGAGGAAGACAGTATTTGTGTATTTTGTGCAATCTATAATTCATTTCGCTGGTTAAGCACCTTTCAGTTTAAAATTTGTGTAGTAAACTGTACATTAATTCCTTATCATTTCGGGAACGCCATTATATATTTCATTTGTGGGAAAAGTATATACTTTTAGCGTAATTCTGCTAAATAACACGATTTACTAGCTAATAACCCTGAAACCCGGCTTATAGGGTGGGGTCGATGCCGTATAAACAAAATCAAATGTCAAATAATCATTTCGGGAACGTTCTCGGACTATGACATGCGTTGCCGAAATGATGACTGCATTCTCGAAATGACGCCTGCATTCTCGAGATGATGCTTGCATTCTCTACACAGATAATGGTGAGAGATTTAGCTATTTTAAGCTAATTTTTGTTTTTTTCTTTTAGGGCATTAATATACACTGCCTTGCTAAAAGTCATGGGACACCACCAATTTAATGGAAACACTTTGAAAAATACTTGTGTTAGTATCTAGTTGCTCCAACTTTTGCTGCTATCACATCCTATATTCTGTCGGACATACTGTCCACAAGTTTTTGATGTTTCCGCAGGAATTTTTCGCCATTCTGCCAAACTTGCCTTTGACAGGTCAGTCAGATTTCGGGCACTCCGCTCCTGCGCGCTATCGACGCTCCAACATCTCAAAGATCTTCATTGAGGTTGAAATCGGGGTTCTGTACAGGCCATTCATATTCTTACACCCACATTTCATCAAACCATCTGCCTACAACCCTTGCTTTGCGCTGTGTTGGCAGTTGCTGTTCATGCTGGGTGTATGGGCCGCAGCTCTGCTATGAAAACCCAGCGAATGCAGATCCTTGCGAAGCTAATAGAGTCAGTAAAGGATCTAGTCAGTCCATCAACCGATGTTTTACGGTTTCCACCCTGCGAAGTGCCCTTATCTTTCCACTTGTTCGGACTCTTATCTTTCCACGTCCGGCGTTTTGAACGGATGATTTGGAAATGTTTAGCAGAGTTGAGGTCTCTCTAACACTTTTGTCTGCAAGGTATCACCCAAGAATTATATTCCTAAGAAATTATAAATGAAAACTGCAGATGATACTCCAATCTTAAGAAAATGATATTATCAGATAAAATGGAAGGAAAAAGACTACCAGGTAGTCAAGATTCGTGGTTCCTGGTGAATATCAATATCTTATGATTGGAGTATCCCCAATTTCATCTCCAGTTTCCATTTATAATTTCTTATATGTGCTCATCAAATGTTTTGACTGGTTGGAAAGGAGAAATTACCGATCTGCAAGCTGGGTTCCCGTCTTATCAGTGGCCTGCATCTTGACTATCTGGTAGTCGTTAAGAACACCAGGTGACAGCCTTGCTGTACCTTCACGTTGGCGCAGGAACCTCTCATGACTGGTAGAGGCAACGAGTGTGATACTCATGATTCCTGATTCGAATCCAGGTCGTGGAATCTTTCCTTCCATTTTTCCTGATAATATCAATTGTAATCATCTCGAAGCCCGAAAGCTGCTTTCATTGAGCCATTCCTACAAGCATGCAAGCGATCTCTATTGTGTAGTGTTGAGATGAATGATAACATTTAAATTGCATGGGAATGCCTCATTTTTATATATAATTGGTGTGTCCCATGACTTTTGAGAAAAGTCCTGCAAAGTAATGTTCACTGTCATATCAATTATTATGACCAGCAGCCCTTCAAGGCACACGCATGGTTCGCCCCAACAACGATTACACATTGCAAAATTTGCATAACAATAACAGGCTGAGAAAGCTTTAAAGCTGGTGCATCAAACGGCAGGTGCACGAGCCTCAAGATGGGTAAACGTCCGGATTAACGGACATCCAAAAAGGGATGATAATAGGCTATCGCAGCAAGAATGGCACCATCTCCGATACTGCGCGATTTGTGAACTGCTCACGGTCCGCTGTAGTGAAGGTGTACAAAGAGTGGACAGCAGGGACAGAAATCGCGTCCCAACGCCATCACTGTAAAGGGTCACGAGCCATCGACCAATGGGGTGAGCGGCGCCTACGACGACTCGTAAAAGGAGACAGGAGAGCCACAGTCCATCAACTGACCACCAGATTCAACGGTGGTGCCAACAGACGTGTATCCGACATTACCGTTGAACGCACCCTTCTACGGATGGGACTGAACAGTCGACGCATGGTTGCTGCGCCCATGTTGACCAGGGGTCATCGTCAACGACGCCTAGACTTTGCACGTGAGCACCGCCATTGTACCACAGACGAGTGGGCTAAGGTGGCCTTCTCCGACGAGTCAAGATTTTTGTTCTATAAGATTGACGGGCGATGGCGAGTGCGTTGTGAACGCCATGAAAAGAGACTGCAGGAGGCTATTGTGGGCCGGAAACAGGCTGGTGGGGGTACTGTGTATGTGTGGGGGATCTTCTGTTGGGAACAGTTAGGTCCACTGATTCGTCTAGAGGGCAATTTGAATGCCTGTAGTTATGTCAATCGTAGCGGACCAGGTGCACCCGTACATGCTCACGATGTTCCCCCAATGTGATGGTGTGTTCCAGCAGGACAATGCATCCCGGCCCGCTAATTCGCCGGACATCAATCCAATCGAACATCTGTGGGAGCACCTTGATCGCCATATACGGCAGCTGTACCCTCCACCTATGACTCTCGAAGCTCTGTGGACAGCGCTTCAAGCGGAATGGACTGCCATACCGTCGGACACGTACCATGCACTTCTTGCGTCCATGCCACGACGCCTAGCAGCAGTTATAGCGGCGAAGGGTGTCTATACCCATTACTAAGCAGGTGGTCATAATTCAGTGATATGACAGTGTATTTGAGAAGTAAAGAAAGATTGTGATTCTTTATTTTTGATTTCCTTGAAAGACTCAATTGGTATATTACTATATAAAATATTGTGTAACTGACCAAAAATTCATAATTCCTAAAGTATAATAAAGATTTAATACTGCTGAAAAAGTTTTCTTTGTGTCAATTGTAAAGAATGTTCGTAATCATCATTCAGTGAACGCGACCGTCATTTCCGGGAACGTGGGAAAAAGGGAAAATAAACCAACATTAGTTTATTTATCTTAAATTGTTTGTACATAAATAAATAGATACATTATCGCCCCTTTGCATCATAATCTGAATTGAATATACAGTCTCATAATACAAAAAAAAATTAAAGTTTCGTTTGTGAATTCACACCTAACGCGATATCACGATAAATACTCGTAAAAATCCATATTTCAAAGTTTAAATATTTTGATCAAAAATATTATCTAATTGAGAACTGCGTTTTGCTTTACTTTTTTAAAAGGAATAATGAATTAAATTAATTACATCATAATTTCAAAAAGCGTTCCCGAAATGATAATATTTACTTCCATTTCCGTTATTTTATGCCATAACTAAAAAATAAACAGGTTTTTTGCGTGCCCCTTTTCAGAACCATTAGAAAACACAAGGCACTATCTATGTAAATTATAAACTAATTTTCTAATACAAGTTTATTTTTTCGAAAACTGAAAACGAAAATGCTCACCTCTTTGATTTTGAGCCATATCTAAAGTAAGATTACGTGAATTATTGATGTAAGGAGGTTAAATATTAATTAAATTTGAAATGAATTTATCTCCTTATAATGGGTAAAAAAT